>VZSF01001068.1:268935-373555 GCA_013398295.1 Chionis minor
CCCCCAGGCCCTGTCGCCCCGGCCGGCGCTGGGCGCGGCCCCCCGGATGGTGGCCCCCCAGCTGATCGTGCGGCCGCCGCAGCAGACCACCATCCAGCTGCCCCCCGGCTTCACCATCCCGCCCGGTAAGTGGGGAGCCGCCGGCGCGCCCCTCTCGCTACCCCGGGTTGGGTTGGGGTGGGGGTGTGTGTGTGTCCCGCCTTGGCTGAGGGGATTTTTTTGTCCCCAGAGTTGTCGTCGTGCCGCTGCTCGACGTGCTGGAGACAAAAGAGGAGGCACCTGTGTGAGGGCGAGGGCTGACGCACCGGCCGCCCTTAACGAGGCTGGGACGGGGACGGGCCGGAGCGAGGGCTGACGAGCTGCTCCGCGGCGCGGGCGGCAGCGCGGGGCTGGGCGGGTGGCGGCGCCTCAGCCGGGACGGCGCGGGGTGTCGGAGCGGTTTTGCGCGTTGTGAAGGACTCGGCGTTCTGCTGTGCTCTTGGCAGCCTTGGAAAGTTTCCCTTCTTCAGAGAGCTGCTTCTCCCGGGACGCGGGCGGCAAAACCGGGCTAATTTGTGTCATTTACTCTGAAATGGTTCATTTTAGTAAGGGCGATGGTGTCGTTCTCCACAGCGCTGGGCGGTCTTTGCACCCCTGGATTTTGTTTCCAACTCTGAAGTAACCGTCACGTCCTCTCCGCTCCCCTTTTAGTTTCTTACCTTTGGTTACGGAAAGTGTAAGTTTGGGAAGGCTGCCGGCTGGCCCGGGCCGCATCCCGGCCCTTCCCAAGCCATCGCGTATCGCTCCGTCCGAACCTCTGAAGGGTTCCCTGGTCCCGCAGGAGGACCTTCGCCTTGCGGCAAGTTGGTAACTCTGTGTCTTCTTGATTTAGGAGATGACCTAGCATTTGAACTAATTTATTACTCTTTTTTTGCTATTAATGTTGGTAACATGATAATACATGGGGATAGTGACGTAGTCTGAAGTAAGGTGCTTCTTCCGCCATGCTTCTTGAAGGAGTTGACATTTATTAGCTAAGATCGGCAGAAGCAGGATGGTCTAGCAGCTTGCTTCCAAGTGGACTTTTCATAGTCGTGTCTTTGCCCATAGTTTACGAATCTCCTGCTCCAAATTCTGATGCTCCAACCACATAAAGCTCGGTGGTTTCGTGAAGACTGAACTAACTCAAAGCACCTCGGAGATTGCTCGTCAGACTGTGTTAGTGCTGTGAGCCTTTGGTTTCCTGTTTTTAATTTGTTTGATAATTAACATACACTTGATAACATTTATCATAACTTTGCATACGGTTTTTGAAGTTTATTGTGTCAATGCTTTGTTCTCCTACTTAATTTTCAAATGGAAGAGGAAACCGGAGCCCTTTAAAGCAATCTGGTCCAAGGCTTAGAAAACGTTATGGAAATAATACTGTGGAAAGTTATAATTTTCTTTTATTACAAGATAGCTTGTAATTTATTAAATCTGCATAAACAGAAAGATAGTATGTTCTAAGATGAAGGTATTCATAAAATACGTTATTTTTGAGGTTTTACTCTTTAAATTAGTGGATCGTGTATAATTGACTTTGCATCTCCCATATTGTAAACGTCTGTATAAAGCAGAAATTTAGAATCAGTTTTTGAGAATAGGTTATTTTAGCATATAATACTTTATTAAAGTATTTTTACTTTAATACTTTATTAAAGTTGTTTGTTTCATCTTTACACAGCTGACAGTAAGGAAAAAATTAATCTCATAATTTAACTAAATTCTAATTTGTACATATTGTTCAGTAAAAGAAATTTTCAGTCCTCCAAACTAAATTAAAACATAGCATTAATTTGTGAACATTTATGCATCTCTAGTGGTAATTATGTCTGCAACTTTTATTGAAACTGTGTGACATGTTGCAATTAATTTGTCCATTTCATTCAAATTTTTTAAATTCAGAATGAGTTTTAGAATATTGGAAGATAAATTAACACCTGTAAATCAGTGTAATGGAAATAGAGCAGGTGTTTTTTTTAATGCATGGTAGGCGCTATCCTCCGAGGAATTTTGTGCAAGGTCCTCAACATAGTCAGTGAAGTGATGCCTGTTTGAACAGTTGGCAATGTACTTATTTTTGTGTGTCCAAATGGTTTAGGAATGGCATATATCAAATACATCATCTGCTTACAGAGTTTTCAACAAATATAAACCCCGAGGTTTGGTGCTTGAAGGTCTAGTGAACCTAAAATGCTATCTTTCAAAGTATTTTTATGGTGGGGGGTTTTTTTGGTTAATTTTTTTATTCAGCCCCCCAACTCTTCTTTTAAAAATCACTCTTTGGACTTTGGAAGAGAGATAGGATCACGCCTTTTAGATGTGGTCCGTGCTGTAGCCCTTTATGCCTTTTACCTTAAAGCTTGACTTCCACAAGTGCTTAGTTTGTAGTGGCAGAAATTTGCCTTCTCTTTGTGTTTTTAGCAGCGCTGGTTGGCTGGGAGCACCTAAGACTTTGTGAGTGAGAGCTTTTATTGGTGCTGCAGTTCACTTAGGGTTCATCCCAGGGTTGGGATTTGTTTTTCTGTGTCAGACACTGAAAGACGGACTTTCTTGGTACAAGGTACTTTTTAGATTTATGAATTGCTTTGTATAATACTGTTCAAATTTCTTTATCCTCACGATATGTTGCAAACCGTGTCTATTTATTTACTGAGGATTTTTGGTGTTTTTTCTTTTTTTCCTTTTTTTTTTTTTTTTCTTTTCTGGGAAACTAATAATTAGAAGTGAATGTAAACTTTTACTTTATTTTCCCTTGAAAAGTTAAAAAAGATATATGGAGCAATTTGCACATAGAGATAAGTAGCATAAATAACGTCTACCGACTTTATCAACAGAATAAAAGTTGACTTCCTAGATCCTTATTTTTTGGTTCTTCAGTAGTTACAGGCAAGACGCTTTTCTGTTTAGAGAGCTGTTGCATCCTATGTAGGTTACATTATTAAAATGTATTCTGGAACTAACTCGGAAATTCTTGTAAAATAATCTGGCTGGGGACCTGCTGCTTAACGCTGAGAGAACCAGAGGAAGCGCACCATGTGCTTTGCAGTCATCTTGAGTAAGTGTGAAGCTCCAGGTGAGCCAGGGACCAACTTCACTGCTGTCTCCCCTTTTCTTTCCTGCTGATCGTCGAAAACTTTACAGGTGTTTTTTCTATCCTGCTGATTGCCGAAAACTGAGTTACACTTAGGGCAAAACTTGATGGCACTGGCTGTGTCATGTCGAAGGCCTCTATTTGTGAAATGTGTTACTAGAAAATAATCTGAAAGTATTATCATTTACTTCCAGAAAGTCCTAGGAAACACTTGCCAAGTACTCTGTTAGTTTGAAAACAGTTCCTTTGGTGTTTTCCTAAAGTATCTGCTGCACTTGTATCATTTTGTGCTGAGGAATAGTTGTGTTGGTTCTCCGGGTATGACAGTATTTTTTCTTGACGTCTAAGCCACAGGTAGGGCCTCCCAATATGGTGATGGTGGGTGCCAAATAAATCCATGTGCTCATGCTCAACAATTAACTAAATCTCAAATACTGTATACTCAAAAACACGTCTGGCCTAATGTTTGCATGTGCACATCCCGTGAAGCTGTTGTTTTTGTAAAGCTCTCGTGTCATTCACCCTGGTGTGTTCATACTGAATTCTGTTCTCAGCTACTGGACTGTCATTATAGTTTACTTCCAATGAATATTTCTTCCTAATTTTATTCTGCTGACCGTGGCTAGACTGCTGAAAGTTGCTGTATGCCTATACACTCAAGTGGCCAGGTTTTTTTTTTTCATCGCTGTTATCCATAAACTGCGGTTATTTGAATTCCAGACTGAATTGGGTATTAGTTTTTTCTCTGCTGGTAGGGGCTCGTTTTCTTCTTTGAAATAAAATCTCATGTTACACCAGAATAAAAAAAAAAAAAGATACAGTATAAAGAAGAAATGTACAGTGCTATATGTGTATTCTGTAGTTTGATAGTTCTTTATATATTATTCTTCATGCTATTTGTTACAGTTCCTGTACTTTGTTCTCATTAGGTATGGTCTTGGTGCGCACGGATGCTGGGCAGCTGGTGATGGTGCCTCAGCAGGCGCTAGCCCAGGCTCAAATGCAGGCTCAAGTACAGACGCAGGGACAAGGTCCTACCAGCATTTCACCTCGGCTTTCAGTGCCCACAACTGGCCCTGTTTTTCGCCTGTCAACAACTCAGGTACGTCTGGCTTGATTTCACTTCACTTCTGTGCATTATGTTTTCCTCTGTCTTACACGTTATTAGCTCAGCTTTTTGCAAGCATGCTTTCCTCTCTTTTTTTTGTCATGAAAACAGGAAATGCTTATTCGAATGCAGTTTATTTTCTGAGGCCCAGGAATTTATTTTGTATTTCAGGAAAAAATCTACTTTATAGAGTCTCTCAAGACCTTGTTCAGATTGTGAGATTGTTGGAGGCCAGAAGGCTCACTCTGAGCCAGAACGTAGTTTGGACTCTACTGCTGGCTCAGTAGGTGCCCCTTGTTCCTCTGAATCCGAAGCATTGTGGTATCCCAGCATGCGGAATGCGTGCACGGGACGGCTAGATTTCGCTAGAAATTGGAAGAGAAAAACCCAAGCACATTCAATACAAGAGTTTCTAGCTTTATTTTATGTACTTTATTCAAAAGAAAGGTTTGATTCAACTCTGGGTGTGCTCTGTCTACACTTTAAGTTTTGTCTGTATTACGACTACCTTTCCTTTTTCATATGCATTGTCAGGATAGTGTGCTTTCCTACCCCAAACTCTTCTGTGGAGTGTGTTTATTTCGATTCGGAACTCTTTTATTTTCAAGGGTGAAGATGTATGGATTTTTAAGTTACTTGGTAGGCTGTATTGGCTTAAAATTTTGTAGGGAGGCTATTTAGCTTTGGGCCATTTGGGGCTACAGCTGAACTACCTTAGTAAAACTTAGAGGCAAACATCTTTGGATGTGCTGTAGTAACAATAGGCAGAGTTTAAAGTAGTTTTGCCCAAGGTTTTTGTCTGCAGAAGCGATAAATAATTCTGAGTGGAAAGAGATGAGGACCATGTCTTTATAATTTTTTAATTGATTGTTGTGTAGGTTGCTTGTATTTCCCAGTGTTTAACATTTGATGACTGTCCCATTATATGCTTTGTGCATTACGCCATATTTATAGCCTAAAACATTATTAATTCAAAACTGAAAACAATGATAAACTTTTCAGAAGTGAAGGAAGCCAGAATAAGATTGGAGACTTGAAAATAAAATTACTAACATGAGGCAATCTAAAACACAGAGTAGCCGGCTAGAATGTGGGTGTTAGAATTGAGTGTTACTAGTAAGATTGTAGCTCAACGGAATGTATCTCAAGAAAGACATAAATAAAAGCCTGGAAACACTTGAGCAACCTTATGCTCTCAGAGAAGAGGTAAGTGTAGTATTGGATGGAATTTGTTACAGAACTCGTTGCAGAAAAGGCAGCTGTTTAACGTCTAAATTTGTGATATCTGGAACGATAAGAACACTTGTAGAAGCCTTCAAAGATAAATGTGTTTCAGGAAGAATAAACACAGAGATAAGCCTTTGTTAATTTTGAGATTTTTTTCGCTAGTTTGATGACAACAAAAATCCAAACAAGTTCTTCTTTTCAGTTTGTATGACTGTCTTTGGTTGTTTGGGGCTTTCTTTGTAAATAAGTACAATCAGTTCTTTAGTAGGGACTACAAGGGACTGTATAGCACACATTCTAGCAATGGATCCTGAGACAAGTGCATAAATGCAAAACAGAAATTGTGGGCTGGGGCTGTACCAAGAATATGATCTCAGTCTGTTAAAATGAGTTCGTTCTAGTTGTTTCTCTTTCATAGTCAGTTTTCAAGTAACTAACTGCTGGGGCCAGCATACAGAACTAAAATTCAGCATGGAAACGTTCATAGTAAATTAAATATTAACACATTGTCTGTAGTTTGAAAACATCTGTGGAATACGCCTTTATTGTAGATAGAATCTTAGGAAGCACACAAAAAAGCAAAGGGAGCGCTTGGCTGTGTGTGTTCAGTCTTCATTAGAAGACTGGAGTTTGGATCCCAAAATCAGCTTTAAGATGTGTGCACAGCAAGCGTTGGGAGTTGATCACGTTGGCCTCAGGCAGCTGCTCTCTGGTTGTATGAACCAGTTAAAGTTGCAGAAAGAGTATGATCTGACTCGCTGGATTTATATAAAAATAAACCTGTGAGGATACCACGTGTTCATGTGTTTGTGGAGATACCTAAAATCTGAAGGAGTTCAGGTATTGGAAAGATGTAACTGGTTTTGTGCAGCGTTCTGCCTGGATGAATACCCCACTACATTGTAGATGCTCCTTTACACTTGTTAGTGCTAATAAGCTGGTAGAGAATAGGGGAAACCAGCAAGGCTTAGGAATGATAGATGTCTTGCGGGATGCAAAAGCTGGATTATTTTAGTGTGGTGGGATTAGAATCATGGTATTGTAGCTTGTCAGGATTCATGTCCTTTGACAAATCTTTGTGGTAGCTGCTTGAACTGTACCACATCATTTCTTTATTTGTTGTAGTTAACAAGGATAAGAAATAATTAATATTGTCATTGGGAAGTGTACATTGAATTTCCATGACTCTGCATGTGGTCTGCAGACTCTTCTTTCATTTTTACAGTGCTTATGTTTTATATATGTTTGACCTTAGAGTGTTCTTTAAAAATGATGGTTGACAGCCTTTTAAATCCAGCTTGTAAAGGTTTAAATTCTAAAGGTTTATCATATCAGAACTAGACACTAGACTTTTATTTCATTAGGTGGATGGTTTATAACCAGACACTATTCATCGGTTTTCTGGGGGAAATGTCCAGTGACAAATATAATGCTGAGGCTTTAGGAGTGTCAGTTATTTGAGAAGTCATTATGATTTGACAAGAAAAAGGATCAAGTTCTAAAATACAGGAAATTGTGTGTACTGGAAAATCTTTTTAGTGAGTTTATTATTAAACTTTTTTGTTTCAGAATCAAATTCTGATGTGTCAAAAAGCTAAATTCTGTCAATTAAAATTTTCAGTAGAAATTTACAATGTATGGAAAAGTGTCATATGCTTTTATGTCTATAAAGTATAATATTCAAAAGTCCTAGTCTCCGCTGTGACTGAAATGCAGAAATTTTGTGTGTGCCATTAGCTCAAGACAGACAGAATATGAGAATCAATTGCTTCAGTCCTGCGAAATATTTTGCAAGATTGATGAACGTTGCCAGCTGTGTGATTTTTAACCTCTAGAACATCAGATACCTATCTCTCCAGTATGTTAGTGCAATGAGTGTTATTTTATTGTGCAGACCTCATTAAGTTTACTGTTATGGTTTTGTTCAATTATTTTAAGATAGCTTTATTTGGATTAAAATGCAGGGCACTTTAAATATGTAGAATTCGGTGATGTACTTCAGTCACTGAGTTTGTTTTACTCTACTTTTGCCTCTGTAGAAAGTCTGTGCAGGTGGGAATTTGTTGTCTACCATAGGGCTTCCAGGAAATAGTACCCCACTATGAAGAATGTATGATCTGTCTCAGAAAACCATAGCTTTCATGGTCGTAGGTATTATGGATTGCCCTAATTTTTAGCCAGTGTCAAAAGTTGTTTGGCTAAGTGACAGTTTTCAGTACATATACTTTAAGTTATTGTGTTGGGAAACTGTGTTATGAGCTATGTAGTTAGGTATAAAACACAGGTTCTTAAATAATGTGCCAAAGAAATTGCAAAAGCTGGCAGTTCCTTTTGGCAACTAATTAAGAAGTGTTCAGAGTGATAACTGGAGAATACAAAATGAATTATGAATTAACTTATTAAAAATTACAGGAAAGATTGAAAAATTACCAAAGTGTTCACCTAAATTTGAAAGCTCTTTGAATCTCCCCCTTCAACAACTAAGTAATTTCTCCTTCCTTCTCAAAAAAGGAGAAGGAGAAAAATAAGGAAATGTTTTAAATGTTCTTAAATGAGATTGACTTGATTGAGACGTACAGAGGTGTCCAGATTCTAACCTGCTTCTGCAGCCCAGTAGTATAACGAGATTCTTCCCGTGTCCCAGGGCCATCGTTTGCTAGATCTTCTCCCAGTTATTTGGGAGGAGAATGAAGCAGGTTTCCCATGAAAATTCCTCTGGCTTTGGTAGACGGGCTCCAGGATGGTGTGTGAGGAAGGAGTCACCTTTCTCTAGGAACAATGAAAGCTGCCGAAATAGAGCAAGTGTAGTCTGTTTTCCCGTAGGATTTAGTATCTGGGCTTCGAATACTGTTTTCTTTGAAGACATTACTTTCATCCTAACATGTTGCATCGCTCAAGGTTCAGAAGTCAAGTATCTGTACGCACTAGTATTTTCCTGTGTAGGGGACTGATATATCCATCCCTCTTCCCTTCCCAGGTGAAAAAAAAATCTGGTTGCAGTGCCAAACACAAAAGTTCAGAAAGATTAAGATACATAACTTCCCTTTCATCCAGCATTAATCTCTTCTGTACGTGTGCAGTGTATTACAGTCTTTGCATGATAAATGCACCGAGATAAAAGCTTCAGCTGGGCAGTCAAGGCACACAATGGATGTTGCGCAGCAAACTGAAATCTGATGTTTCTTACATTTTGAGTGCTTGGCTGTGCTACGTAAGTTATTGTTCGACTTCCATTGTTTGTAATACCTTTCTCTCATTTTTTGCAGCTTTTAGGAGTAGAGAATGTAAGCAAATGTACTACAGCTGTGGGGACAGTTTTGCATTAGATTCTTGGAAGAAGATAGGCAAACCCATTTTGGAAGGAAGGCTCGGGTTCTTTCCTCGACTCTTAGGTGGGGTAGTCTTTGATTACACATTTACTCATGTTCCTTTCAATTGTTGCTGTGCAAAATATGAACAAAACCGGCTTGTTTTCAATTCCTGGTGGAATCCTGGAAAACTGGCCAGTCGGGATAAGCAAGTGCCTTGTAGGAAGGGTCTCAGTTCTGGTCAGTTTAATGCCAAAGTCCAAGGCTCTGGAGCACGGGCGTGTGCCCCAAAAGGATGGACAGTCCAAAGCATGGAGTCCGAAGTGGTGAAACAGATTCGGTCAGAAGAATCAGAGTATGAAGGTAACCAAATAGTACAGAGAAAGCAGTAATTGAGAGAAGTATCTGTAATAGGAAGAGGTACTTAGTGCTCTTCTACATTTACAGTCTTTCTGGTTTCTTTAAGTAAAATATTCAAAAAAAGCATGAGTGGTTACAATTGTGCCATAACATACTTTCAGTTTAGGTCCAATTATAAGATTGTAGAGGACTATAATGGGAGGATATTAACTATAGCTAACTGCACTTTTTTTTGTGAGGGGGAAAGAATATTGCAAAATATTCAGATATATAAAACCAAAACATTGTTCTGTTGGAAAATATAAATTCATCTTCTTGATGCAGCTGCCAGAGGCTTGACTTTTTAAAATTGGTATCCTAGGTTTTATAGGGAAGTACTCAGTCTTACAGAAGATCATAATAATGTTTTGATGCGTTAAGAAGTGCAATTTTGTTGTTTTGTGAGTACATTTTCAGTGATAACATGCTTATTTGAAAAAAACATGTTTAATGAAACAAAGAAAATATCTGGATGTTTAAAGCAAACATTGGTTTGAGTTAGCTGTGCATAATTGTAGTTGAACGATTTTCTATTGCTTCATGATTTTAGTTTCCTTTTAGTTTTTGATTGATATTAATTTTGGCTGAAAATTAAAAAGTGATTAATGTTGCCAAAATTGTACCTGCTTTAGGATCTTAGTTAAAGTACAGGATTTTTAGGAAACAAGATATAATTTGATGGAACCTTGAACTTAGAAAAATCTTGTTCTGGATTCTTGTATTACAAGCAGGTCAAATAAGCGTGGGTTTGCATGTATTACTATATTTTTCAGCGCTAAAAAGTAAATTCAGAAGTCTTTTAAAATAGATTATTTATATTGCATTAAATTTTTGCCTCAGTATCTTGTTTTGAAGCTTATACTTGTGAAATGATGAAAAATAGGCAGGTGCTGCCATCTAGTTTTTCTTTGGTGAGTTTCTTGTGTTTATCTACATTTTTTTCATTTGTACAGCTTATGGCATTTCATGCTTTTGAGGCAGATGTTTGCTGGTTTCTTAATTTCCAGCTGAGTTTACATTTATAACCAAAAAATAAGTTACTTGTTTAAAATGATTTTTGATTAAAATTATTTTATGTTAGTTAGAAAATTAAAGTGCTGCTCTATACCAAGAATATAAAGTGAGTATCATACAGGAATGACCAATGTTAGCCAATATTTTATTACGGAGCATCTGTTACCAGAATTTACAAATTGGGTGCAATAGTGTGTGTTGTAATTTTCATGAGACTGCTGCTGAAAATGGATTTCGTCTTAGAGTTTACTAATGTTTTTGTTTCAAGTGGGATTCAGAATGTTTTTTCCTGTATGAAGTTGCTTTGTATATTTTTAGCAGTCAGAACAGGCAGTGTAAAGTTATGTTTAAAGTTTGGTTTAGTCCAGATATTTAGGCACATAAGTGGGCTGTTTAACAATTCTTCTGCTCCAAATATGATTATCAATCACTTGAGTTTTCTTTTCGTTACATAAATAGTCCAATCTACGTATATAGTTATATTTTTAAGAAAATGACAATTCTTTTCTAGCTTTGTTTTTTTCTTGCTTTAGGCATTTTTCTAACTTCTTCAGAACTTCAAGTCCATGGCATAAATGTATTTGTTTTCTGAGTTTTGACGTACTCTTTCTGTTGTTTCACTTTACCATCCTTTTTTTTAAAAAAAAAAAAAAGTAAAAAAAAAAGGTCTTTTAAACTTGTGAAAAGTGCTGAATCACCTGCTCTGGAAGTGGCTGTATTTTTGTTATGAAATAGGTTTGATGCAGATGAGAGCAGCTTAGTCTTTGCCATCACATGGGATGTTGGGCGCAGTTCTGAACTGGGCTGACGCTTCACAAGCTGTTCTTCTTGCAAAGCGGAGCCTTTCAAAGCTGAAATAGTTCTGATAATATGCTATGCTTGTATTTTCAGCAGTGTTTTTTTAATTTCATCTTCTAGTTTTGGTAGGGGTTTTTCTTGTTTATTGCTGTCTTGGTTTTTTTAAACTGTTTTTCCACACCTTTTCTCCTTTTCTGACAAGGGCATATTTTACTTTTTGCAGAAATTTCAAGCAAATTGATAAATCTTTGTTGCCTGAGTTGCATTACCACTGTTATCAAATAAGCTATTCTGTACTATATCTTTTGTATAGACAGTTTTTGGGCTTGTGCAATGTTCTGAAGAAGACATTTGTGTTAGAAGGGCAGGCAGGTTGAAAGGCCAGAGAAAGTAAAAAAAAAAGTGTGGTCTTGGCTATGCTTTTTAACCACAAAATCATTTTCCTTCCTTTTCTTCACACTGAGTGAATCTTTTCTGTATAAGCAGACAGGAAGTTCTTAGTACTTACAAACTCCACTGTTTACATTTTCATAGCATTAACATATATTTTAAAACTTCTTAGAAAACATTCAGACATTAGAAAGGCTGTAAAATTCAACATGCAAAGGTCAGGAATGCTATAAAGCAGGAATGCTATAAAGTAAGTTCCTGAGCAATCTAATAGTGGCTCCCATGTGCATATGCATTATGCTGCATGACCACATACTACTGTTCTTTTTAATTTCTACAGTGTGTAGGCTGGGCAGTCGTAATTAATGAAGAATTATGTAATTTTTTTTTTTCCTCCACTGCTCAGTGGATTGCTTCAGGCTTGTTTGCTGCGTATTATCTGAGCCCCCCTCTGAAGTGGGAATTAATAGCCAAATAGGTTTTTTTGTGAAGCTTATCCCTATAACAACTTTCTCAACAGTGCAGTTAAGGGGATTATTACCCTCTTTTTATATGTAGAAACCAGAGCCTAATTGTCTCTGTTTTAAATATTAAATTAAAAAATACTTGTTAGTTGTATGCGTTTGGTTTGACCTCATAGTCCTCAGTTGCAGCCATGACCACTCCTGGTCACAAACCCTATGTTTCAAGTTGTCCTCTCATAAATATACGGCATATGATGATTGATTACAATAGAATAACTCTGGAGCCCCCAGCATCAGAAGGACATGGACCTGTTGGAGCTGGTCCAGAGGAAGCCATGAAGATAATCGGGGGTTAGAGCCCCTCTGCTGGGAGGACAGGCTGGGAGAGTTGGTGGTGTTCAGCCTGGAGAAGGGAAGGCTCTGGGGAGACCTTCCAGCCCCTTCAAGTATCTGAAGGGGACCTACAAGAAAGCTGGAGAGGGACTTCTTACCAGGGCATGTAGTGGTAGGATGAGGGGTGATGGCTTCAAACTGGAAGAGGGGAGATGTAGATGAGAAGAAGGAAGAATTTCTTTATTAGGAAGAAATTCTTGACTGTGAGGGTGGGGAGCCCCTGGCCCAGGTTGTCCAGGGAAGCTGTGGCTGCCCCATTCCTGGAGGTGTTCAAGGCCAGGTTGGATGGAACTCGGAGCAACCTGGTCTAGTGGAGGTGTCCTTGCCTGTGGCAGGGAGTCGGAACAATATGAGCTTGAAGTTCCCTTACCCAAACCATTCTATGATTATCTATATTTGCATGCAGCACGAGTACTGACCAATTGAGGCGGGGGTAGAATCTAATTATAGAGCCAAAATTCAGCTGCTTTTTATCCACCAGAGTCTTTGGATGAATCCTAGTGATTATATATGGACCAGACACTTCACCAGAGAAGGAGCAAATACTTTGATAGTGGATTACGTAGGAGTTCATGTACACCAACAGGATGCTGAGACTTGAGAGGTAGGGGTTTTGGACACCTGGTTTCTGAAGGTTTTCTTTAGTGGCCCCAAGCTCCTCTGCCTATCATGTCTAATTGCTCCCAGGCCTTTGTTTTCCTCCCCTGTTGTTTGTTCTTCTGCTTTGTGAACCCAAAAGGGACGTCACACATTTGAGGAACACAGCGGCATCTCCCTGCTTTGGGATGCTTGATTCCAGCAGTGCTGTGGTGTCCCAGAGATGTGGTGGTAATGAAGGTTCTGCCTCTGTTGGCTGGCTTGTTAGAGATTCTGCCTCCAGTCATTTTCTGCAATTGTGTGCAAATGTCAAGTTTTTAAAGGGTTAGTACTTTGGCTCAGTTTGGCTGTATTTTTACCAGAGTGAAACAATCAAATCCCTGACATACAAATTGCTCTGCAGCGGATGTTTATGTGCGTGTTCCAGATGAACCATAACCGAAAGAATTGGGAGGCAGTCAATAAGCGTATGAAGTTTCTCCATGAACTCTTCAGATACCTGACAGGAATTTAAGTATCTGAAAACAGAAACTGGTAATGGGCAGTGTTATGATACCTTAATAATAGGTAGAGCTACCAGCCATGCCTATAAGAAAAGTGGTATGAATTAGTTACTCAAAAATGAGTTACCAGGTTTGACCTTTAGCCTAGGCTTCTGCCAGCATCTGCAATCCCACCTTAGTTTTCTCTTTGTTAAGCACTGTCTTAATGTTTGATGCATCAGGACATCTTAGCATGGCCTATTCTGTTTGTAAGGAGTCTTCCGGATTCATGATTAAAAATAAAATTGAGTTTTATTTCAGAATTTGCAAATTTAAATCTAAACTTAAAGGTCATATTCTGCTAAAGTCGAGTTTTGCATAGTACCTAGTGAAGCCATGTATTGGAAGACAGGGAAGGAGGTCTTGTGACATGTATTGTGATGAACTTGCCCCTGCTTTTGTGTTAACGTTTGTTCAAATGCTATTGATGTATTTTTTTCCTTCTTTTTGTGATTGGTAGTGGGCAAGTTTATTGACAGGACTGATCATGAAACGATACCTGCAACACACTTGTCAAAAGTAAGCTCTGTTGCCTTGCAGTGCCCAGGCTGCTGCTGGGCGCCCGAGCCTTCATCAGTAGGTGGTACTATAATACAAAATACACTCGAGTACAAAATACCAGCGCGCCACAGACCTGCTCCCAGGGGTTTACATAGGTCAGTGTAGTGACCTGTGTCGGTTTAAATGGCTGTGATTTTATAAAGCTGTGAACGCACAATGCAGTCCCTAGAATTGGTGTAGTCATGCCTTGGCAGTGACAAATAATCCCTGGATATTTGGGTGTATTTTCTCCGTATTCAAGTGGCCTGCTTTTCCAAATGCATCCTTCGAATATTCCTATTCAGTATTCCTTTAAATGTCGAGGCAGCTTGCTTGCGCACAGCGGGTTCGATGTGATTCGCTCCTGTTTATGCCTCGAGCTTTGCCTCGCTATTCCTGTGCCCAGAGCTCCGGGAAGAAGGTCGAGGCAGGGAAGTGAAGATGTAGTTATTTAGGGAGCAGACTTACAGGACACAGAGTGATTCCATGCTGACTTTTCCTGTGGGCAGTTATAATGTGCGCTGACTGCCCCCGTGGAAGTGACTTCCCGCACTCTGCTGCGAGCGGAGTCCCGTGTGTTATCGGCATGGCTTGGGCTTGGGACACCCCCCTGCCAAGCTGGCTGGGCATCAGTGTGTGGAAATCCTCCTTTCCCCAGCAGCGCTGCGCTGTGTCCCGCTGCCGATGGCGAGCCCCGCTGTGCGGACGTGGCCACCCCCATTCTGCGTACAGGAGGTTCTCCGCAGCCTTCCCGAGTGTCCCGTGGAGACCGGTGGTGCGTCACGTACTCTGCTCAGGCCTGTTCCCATTTCCTGCCTGCGAATGTCTCAGGACAGGGAAAAAGCCTCTTAAACGTTGCTTTTGTCTATTTAGGAAACGTGAAAATACGTGATGTGTCTAATCAGAAATAATACAGTTACATTTGAAAATATGTTTCTTCCTAAGTCTCTCTTGGTGATTTTGGAATGTAGTCACATCATACCAAACCTTAGCAGCTTTTCTTTAAAGAACGTCAGAGATTCTTTTAGACTGTTCCAGTAGGAGCTTGACACATTGGGTTATGGTTTTTTATATAATGTAGATCACTTTTGTTTTCTTTTTGATGGATTTCTCGTGAGAACTGTTTACAGCTTTCCTTTCACAGAAAACACACCTATTTGTTTTGTAGTAGTTTTTACCGATTGTTCTTGAAGTATTTCTGTTGGGAGCCCTTACAGTGTCTTCTGGCAACCTGTTGCTGTCATTTGAAGATCATTTCCATGACACTAGAGAATTTCTGGAGGCTGGTTCCTCGATACGTTTCTCATCTGCTCCTTTCATACTTAACCTTTTTAACATTTATGAGTTTTGGAAGCATGTCACTAAACCGGTGCATTACTTTGTTTGCAGTTCTTTGGTAATAAGGATTTTTTTCTTCTTCATATGCTACATATTAGTGGATTTCCCCGCCATTTTGTAGGAAAGGCTTTCATCACTGTTGGTTTTTAAAGCTGAGGGTGAGTGTAGGCTTCGTGTGGTGCAGTTTGCTGCTGTGGTCTTGGCACGGTGTTGAATGTGTTGCGTACTTCGTTGGATAATACGCTGTTACGATACTGACATCGTATAGTGTAATTAGATGCAGTTTTGCTTTCAAGTGTGTTCCTGTGATGAATTGCGGGCATTTATTAGCAGAGGAAGAATTCTTCAGCCAGCAGTCTGAGCTATGTATTTGTGGATTTCTGGCTGCAGATCTTTCTCGGAGCTGAGTAGCTGCCAGAATTCCACCTGGTTATCTGCTGGCACTGTAAACCCTCACCCTGGAGCCCTTGCTGACAAGAAGGGGGCAGAGAACACAGGCGTGCGGCGTTTTTAGGTTGGAAACACTGATTGTAAGCAAATGGACAAGTTGCACAGTATTGATGTTTTTAAGTGCAAGCATCCATCAGGTTAAATACAGTTTCATTCAACCAATATGCTAAAGAAATCGAAGCAAGTGATCTTCTTTGCAATGGAGAAAAGAGCTATGGTATTTAAAAACAGAAAAAGCTTACAACATCCTTCTTCCAAAAACCCAGACGATTCTACCTATTCGCGATGATGCTGTTTATTGCCTCTAGGCTGTCTCCGTATGGAAGGCATCCCTAGTCAAGATTTTAAAAATCTTGAAAGCTATCCAAACAAAAAAAAGGTTTTGTTCAGCTGTCAGGTAGATTTTTTTTTTTTCTCCTTTTTTGCCCCCAAGTACAGAAGATTGATATCCAGTAGATGATGTTGCTGGACTGATTGGTAAGGAATGCTTGGGGCTTTGAATGCCTGCCTGGGCCTCTGCTCCTTTTGGAGATCTCTTAAGTACACTGGATGTTCTTTGAAGAAGTATTTTATGTAGGCTTAGTAGGCAATCCAAGAGTCTAAAATAAGCCGTTCTTTATAAAAAATATTAATTATAGGGAGATAGAACTTAAAATGTAAATCAAGGAAAATTAATTTTATCTTGTGAAAAACAATATTGTCCATGATTTATTACTCCTGCCACTTAGAAAATTTGTCTTTTCCAAGTATGTGTTTGAATGCAAACCTTAAGTGCAAGTTATAAGAGACCAGTGGGGCATCCATTTTTAATATTGATTGGTTCTATGTTTGTCATAATTGCCATATTGTGTGATGTATTTCTTCTATAATGGTATTTACATTCCTGTAGAATTAAATAACTTTCCTGGAGACATGTTTTATTCCTAAATCCTGTCCCTTTACATGACGTTAATAGATTTCAATGTCTCTCAATTAAAGTAAATTAGAAAAACAGTGAATACGTTTGCTGCATGAGGCAAACTTCTGGAGTTGTAGAGTATGCTACTGAGTAAAAGGCTGCAAACCAGTCATTCTTCTTCCTCTGCACTTAACATTCCAGTTGCTGTCTGGTTCCTGAACATGCGTTCTGTGACAAAGATTCTCAAAACGCTTAGACTTCATTTCTGTGCAAGTTAGTTTCTGTATAATTTCATCTGAAACTGTTTTGAAAATATCTTTCTGCATTTTCTCCTCAGTAAAGAAAAGGCCAGTAAATACTAAAATGACCAGTATGTGTTACTGGCAATTATAAACTCAAATATTGATGAATACTGACACGTAAATGTTACAACTGAACTAATATGTCAATGTAACACTAATTTTTTGCAGGCCACATCTTATTTTTTTCTAATCTTTTCCACACATCTGTATGAGAAATAGATTTTGCGATAAATATTATAAACGTTGAACATGAGAAAGCTCGGTTTTGCGTTATTTGTGAATACCTATGTAAGAACATGTTACTGAGTCTGGTTTTTTCAACATTAATAATCATTACTTATGTAATCACTATTATAAAGTGTCTTGGATATTGAATTACTAAGGAGAAAAAAAAAAACCCAAATACTTATTTTTTTCCTTTATTAGCAACCAACTTCTGTAGCCACATCTACTGTCCGCCTGGGACTTCCAGTGCAAGCCAAAGTTGTCCAGTCAACTGCTACACCCGTCAGCGCTACCTCTGCTGCGGCGCTGCCGGGGGGCTCCGTTCTCTCGCATACCACAGTAAGTAGTGAGAATATAAAAAGAGAAGTGAAGAAAAGGGTGTTTGCAATTACCTGGGGTTTTTTCGAAAGTGAATTTTAAAGTTCATGTGTTTGCTTTTTACCACAAGCACAATACCAGAAATTAATAACGAATGTATAGTCAGGCTGTGTTGCGCAGATGAGAGCCTAGGTCTAATTTTCTACTGTCCCTAGATGAGAAAAGATTTGGGGTAGTATAGATGGTGTCTGTAGTGCCTGCTTGTCTCCCCGGCACAGCGCACAGCTCCGGCAGCTCCTGCGCAGCACGTTACGGTGCCCAGCCGGGCGCTCGAGCTTCAGCAGTCCCCTTTGGTCTGTCTGGCTGAGACTTTTTGGCACTTGGAAAGGTGGCACAGTAGGTCAGATAAAGTATGCAGGCTGACTCTGTGCAGCCTCAAAAGCTTTCCAGCCTTCTAGGGTTGAGGAGCAGAGTCTCTGCCTGGGGACGGTTCTGTTTGGTAGGGCTTTGCGCGGGTGCAAAAACATACACGGTGCTGCTGGGCTCAGGTCGGGTTGGGAAGCTGTGTCGGTGCACTGGTGTCAGCTGGACCAGAGCTCTCGCTGCGACCGAGGCGGAGGCAAACCTGATGGGGTGACCGCAGGCCATTGGGAATTGAATTATTTTAAGGGCCAAGTTTACAGAAAGCTGAGTTACAGGAGGCAAATCATCATGGTGATCTTGAAGTGCTGGATAATAGCAACTCATTTTATAGTGGCACATTTATTTTTGTAATAAGAACTTTAAATGAGGACTTGCACTCTTTGGTAAAGGGTGACAAAATTAGGATTGTAATAGGTAAGTACAGTCAATGGTTTTATTTTGTCAGTAAGGATGTATTTGAAAGGAAGCAAGTTTTTCTTGTCAGGCTTTCAAGAACTTTATGGTCGAGTGAAAGAATTAAACTAAGATAATGACCTGTTTTTCAATATAAAATACTAATAGGTATCAGTAGCGACAACGAGCGCTCAAAATTTATTCAAGACAACAGTAGCAACTGGAACATCAGCTTCTCAACAACCTGCAGTAATTACTGGTGGACAAAGTCAAGCTTCAGCGCAAAACCAGGGTCAGCCTCGGCTGCCACTTCCGCCTCATACAACAGCCCAAGTACCAGCACAGCCCCAGGTCATACCGAGCTCTCCCGTACCTGGAACCACCGTTGTATCACAGGTGAGTTTTAAAATATGAAATACTTGGTTTTCTTACAACTTTATGAACTCCTACAGTCTATTCAGGAGCAGAAAGAACTTTTTCTTGGTGCGAGCACGCTTCCATGATGGAACAAGTACTTTACAAAGAAGAAACCCTTCCCCTCGCTTCACTAAATGGGGTGTGGATTCCGAGAGGGAGGAAGAATACTTGTGGTCAGCTTTCCCCATTGTGCCGTGTGTGCCAGTTGTGAAAGAACTATTCTGTTTCTGTAGGCCTTCAGTCTCTGGGCTTCGTTGTTGCCATGTTGCTGGGCCTCAATACTGGGGTTACGCTGGAGCGTAACATTTCTGTTTCTCAAAGTAAATAATGTAAAAATAATGACTTGAAAAAATTAAAGCATCTGTTTCCTCCTGATGAAGAAAAGATTCGATACGATGATGTTTGAAGACTATTTCTGTTTCTGATTTGATCTCACTGCTGTAACTGCTTTGTACAAAACCGTACTGAATCAATGATTTAACAAACTAAGATAGCTTGGGGAACATTGTATGTGGTGTGTCGGGCATCTCACAGGAGAATGCATCTCCAGCAAATTGTTGTGTTGCTTCTCATATTTAAGGTTATGTTTATCAAAACAGGCTGTAGAATACTGTATTTCTTTCATTGATTATTTTTTTTTTTTGGTTAGTATTCATGAGGTCTGATGTTCAGTTACATAAAGAAGTGAAGCAAATGTCAGGTAACTAGCAGCAATAGTAAAATAGCTGCAGATGTATTTCAAATACGTCCTGCCTGAATTAGAACAATTTTGTCAATTTTCCTGTTTATGGGGATCAGAGCATGCATTGATCCTGATTGGAAAACAGCATGGATCTGATACTTGTTTTCTTTGGCTTTTGCAGGAAATGCAAGAGAATGTGAAAAAATGCAAAAACTTTTTAGCTACCCTGATAAAACTTGCTTCTCATAATTCACCGTCTCCAGAAACGTCCCGCAATGTGAAAGCTCTGGTTCAGGATTTGTTGGTAAATATTTAGTTATCTTTCATTTTGTCAGTTTTCTGTTAAGCTTGTTATTTAATTATTTGGGAAACTATTGCTTCAATCTTAACAATTTTTTTTTTTTGCTATGATGAAAGTGAAAGGAGTTAGGCTACATCAAAGTGCAAACATTCTGTATGTTACGTATCTTCAAAAATCTGTTAAAGGTAAGATTTCTCTTAGTTTCTGAGAGGGGAAATGCAACAAAGTATTTCATATGCATTCGTCAAAAGCACTCTCATTTTGATGGATAATATTTTGATCATTTATTTAGAAAACTAGCGTAAAATAAAGGATTTTTCCTTGGCGATTCATTAAGCATCCTTTCCTACAAACCATGGTCTTTTCTGAAACAGTAAGAGACTCTTAAATGTTTTAAGCGCAGAATGAATGTAGGTAGTTGCCCCCACACCGTGGTTTGGAGTTTCTAGGACTGACGAAAAGCGTTGTGCTGAGCTGCGGGGCCGGAGCGGTTCTGCAGACCGGTGCCCCTCTGCGCAGCCTCAACCGCAGGCGGATTCCGAGGGGCCGAGCGGTGTTCCCAGAGCCCTTGTGCCTGGGAAGAGTCTGACTTACCGTCGTCTCGGCGCAAAGGTGTTTCAGCAGATTGTGTAAATGCGTCGCAGGCGGATGTTACTGTGGAGCTGGACAAGCAGTCAAGCTTCTTAAAAGAAATTTAATGTAGTCTATGAAGAACTTGGATTTCAAGTACTTGCTATATATTTCTTTGAATTCATTGACAGAGAAACCTGTGCATTTTAGACAAGCCTTAGACTTTTTTCGAGTATGAACCACAATGATATTCAGTGGTTCCAGTAAAAACTCATTTTAAATTTTGAAAACTAAGACAGATTAACCAAGTAAATGTAACTGCTTAGAATATTTTAAACAAAATAATGAGAAACATATAACTATATTTATTGAAGCCTGTTTGGGTTTATTTGCTTCTGTTCTTGTCTGTATCAGTCCAGGAATGCTAATGGATGTTTTTATTACAACCTGAGATTGTAACTAATGATACTTTAGAAATATTGTAACATACACCTGGGTTATAGAGTTCTCCTGTATTAACTACTAAATAAACTACTGAATATCTATTTCACATATTTACAAGTGCATATTTTGTGAGTATATACACATATGTACCCATACACACATTTATATAGGTGAAAATGTTATGTATATGCTTATATATACTTTTTATATATGCATATGCTTTACATACATAGTTTTATATATACACATATTAAGTTAAATTGAACCTTCAAAATCGGTTTTGTAATTAAGTAAAGCTATTTTCTTATTAGAAGGTCTGACAAATTTTGTGATAGTTTGTAAGGTCGCTTCAGCAATTTGGGTTTTCATTAATATTGTAAAAAACAAATCACTATATAAATGTTAGCCAGAGAATGGAATCCCAAAAAAAGTTGAGTGTTTGTGGGATCTCGTGTCTGTGTCTTAAATTGTGCGTCCCAAGGGAACTCCCTGAATTCTGAGTGGCATGTTGCATATATAAATTAGCTCTTGACAGAAGGATTTTATAGATGCGGAGGAGATGAGAGACTTCAGCTTTGAAATTCTGCTTGATATGGTAGCCTGCTTAGCCAGAGATGTATACGTATATATTACCTGGGGAAAAAACAGCTGAACCAAACAACTGAACTAGTTCTTGATGCCTTTTTGTTTTGGTTTTTTTCTTCACCCTGAAGGATGCAAAGATTGATCCAGAAGAATTTACAGGCCGCCTTCAATCGGAACTCAAATCATCTCCTCAGCCATATCTTGTCCCTTTCCTTAAGGTAATGCGAACATTGTTTAGATAAATTTCTTTCAATGCAAATGTCAATACATAAAGTTGTATGCTTTTTGAATGGAACTAGCTTTGCCTGTCTAGAGCAGGACTACTTAATTTTTACTTCATGCTGCCGATTTGTGCTGAAATCTGGACTGGCAGTTGTGTGCAGGCTCCATCTCTGGTGGCCAGCCAGGAGCTGCTTACTGCTGTCGTGGCTGGGACCTGCTCCCTGCCAGCTTGAGAGAACGGTAAGAAGCAGGGGTTTCCAAAAGGAGGGTGACTTCCCTGTCTTTGGGGCCTTGGTTTAGGTTTAAGTCAAAATTATTTGTCATCCAGAGCTGATCTGGAGTTTACTGCTTGAGTAGCCCTGCTCTAGAACGTCATTAGATTTATATCAAAAAGCAGTTACTCCCTAGTTTGAAAATCATCTGTAGTCTGTTCTACAGTGATCCTTTACTGTTATAATGCCTATACTTTTATGTGGTAGTTGGTCATTTTTTATGAAGGATTGGAAGAATCGCATGTTATTTCTGTAGAATACTTTGAGTAATTTAATAAGCTTTTCCCGTATTTTTTGTGTGTAATCTACATTTGAGTCATTGATAGCTTTCAATGGATGTGTAACGGTGATTATGAACATCTAAACTGGATAATGCTGTTGAAATAATTGATTAGCTGATCTGCTTGTAATCTGGAACTAATTTATAATGCAAGTTCTAATGTGATACCAAGTGTATTTATTGTTGGGCCCTAAGTTAGTATACGTGGGGGTCAGCTTTTAATTGGTTCTTGTATATGAGCGACAATAGCTTCCATATGCAAGATTATATGTAAACATACAAAGTGTGTTTAATTATGCCTCAACACAACCACAACTATAATTTAAAAAGCATTTTTCTTCTAGTCCAAATCTTTTCCATTTAGGGCAGATTTTCTTTCTTTCTTCTTTCCCTTCAACTTTTCTTCAGAACTCTCCCTGTCTGCTTCTGTTTTTTCAAGTTATCATTAACCCTTATTTGTGGCGTTTCCTGCTCTTACACTGCAGTCACTTTTAGCATCATGATAAGTTTTAACTTGTTTCCTTTCTTTGAAGTCCTTTCTTGGCAACAGGCGTCAAGTTTTTAAATAAATACTAGAAGTTTAGAAAGAACTGTAGCTTGGGTTAAACACTCTTGCATTCAACAGTTGCCTGGGGGGTGCACTTCAAAAGAACACTACTACCACTTAAAAAGTAAAAAGTTTATTCGTGAAGGTACGGTATAGCCTTTTGGAACTCTATTTTTTGGTTGAACTGGTCTCAACATGAAGCATACAGTAGTACTCTTTTCTAATCCAGTTGGAATACGTTAGATCAGTAATAATACAGTAAACAGCTATTGCCGTAGGGCATCAACAGTTAAATCATCCTGCTCTAGGTACTGGAGGCATGTCGAGAGAAGTACAGTGGTGCAGCTTTTACGTCTTCTAGCGTGCAATGGGAATAGGGTTGTTCCTATGGTTCTGCCTTTTCTCTTTCCATTTTTTGCCCTTCCAAAGACCTAAGCTACAAGTTCTGGATAGTCTTGAGGAGGGGAGTGTTATATTTTACTGCTACAGTGGAATTAGGGCACATTAAAATCTACAGGGTTGTTAAATACAAATTGAAAGCTTATTAAAAATGTAAACTGAACTTTTGCTCTTACAAAATACATTCAATCTTACTTCTTTTTGACAAGCAGTCAGATAGTAAAATTGTAAAGAAAGCTGCATTCTTTTAATTATGTTTACAGCAATTTCAAAATACTTTTTTGTCAGCCTGCTAAATTTGATATTTCATAAACTTTCTTCTGTTTTTAGAAAAGTCTACCTGCATTGAGACAATCTTTACTGAATAGCCAACATTCAGTTTTGCAAGGACAGCCGTCTCAGCAGTCACTTCAACAAACCAAGCTAACACAAGTTATACCTCAATCTGCCTCTGGAAGCATTTCTTCTGTTGTCACAACGCAGACAATAGGAATAAGGCAACCAAACAACATTTGCACAGTCTCTGTATCAAATACAGTGCAGCCTCCTCAGGTTAAGGTGGTACAGTCAAATCAGAGTTCTCAACTGGTAGGTACTCTCGTATAAAAGAGAATTTATTAACAAACTGGACAGCCGTTTTCAATGTTGTTTTTATTGCAGCTTGTTTGGGAAAATACTTTTTTGTTTGTACCGTTTTCTGTGATACATAGTACCTCGTTTTATGGCAGTTCACATGTATGTTCAGCCATTAGTTTAGATAATACTGCTAATATAACTCAAATTGAAGAAAGTACGCTCTTGGCCTTTTGTCTGGAATACAGTGATTGTTACATAAGCACAGAGGAATTTGAGTTAATTACAAATGTAGAACAGAAAGCTTTTCAAGACTTACAGGCAAGAGTATAATTTTTAGTATGTCATTAGGTATGCTGCTTTGCTTAGTCTGCATTAAAATGATCTCATTTTAAACTCTTCTACATACAGTTATAAAATCTTGTAGGAGAATAGCTGTACTGTACCAGTGTGCTTTGTTTTGAAGTGGTGCCATACTTTGTTATTTACTGAAATATGTCATTGTTGTGCGTATTGGAGTAGTATGTGCTTAGGCTCATTGATTTCAAAGGTACCATCAATAAGCCAGTTACTCACTGGGACCATGGTGAATATATTCTGCTGTTATGTAGGGTCTTGCGTGTGTGTGTTTACAGTTGTAATTAAAATATGTTTAGGATTTTTACAAGGCCTTGAATTTATACAGGCATTAGCAATCTTCAAGCGAAGATGTAAGAGTTTTTTGTCTGTGGTTCCTACAATGTATGAGTAAAGTATTTCACTTCGGTTTCAAAATCAAATTGACACGTTCCAGAAGGTGTATTGAGTTGGTAAAAAATTTATATTCTCAAGATTCAGAAATGCACATACGATCATGTAAAACCTTACAGTGATCTACCCTTGAGTTTGCAGGCTCTGTAAAGGATATGAATAATTTTTAGGGTGTGTGGAGAGAGAGTATTTCTTTTGCTTTAATTTAAAAGTAGCAGTGCACGATCTGAAAAATATCTGAGCCATCAGAGCCATGCCTTTTGAACCTTACAAATGCTTTCTAGCAGTTAAATTAGTAACTTTAAAATGAAATTAATATAATTTTACCATCCTTCATTGAGCATAGTTCTAATGTGTAAGAACAACTTCGATGCGACGACTTCTGGCTCTGACTTTTGTGATACACACAAGGCATTTGGATATTTTGCACCTTAACTCAGCTGCTTTCTGTTCAGCCACTTGGCGTTCTTTCATTTTTCGAAGATGGGTTCACTCCACGCCTTCTGGATTGTTATATTAATTAGAAAGGTGCTCCTCAGACTTGTTGTGACTTCTTTTTGATTTGTCTGTGTTTCGTAAGACCGAAGTGACAGCAGCTTTGGTTCTTGCAGGTAGGGGAGCAGGAACTGGTTGTGATTACAGGCAGTGAGTGTAAAAATGAGTCCCTGTCCTGGGGAAAGCAAATTTCTGTCAGGTTCCTTACAAGTATAAATGTTCGTGACCAGTAGGTCTAGCCTTATCCCATGCCACACTCTTAGGACTAACCTACTGCCAGGGAACAGGCCTTTTCCCAATGTTTTGCAACCCCCTTTGAACACTCCTGTGCCTACTAGGCAGGTTGCACCCCTTCTCTTGAGAAACATTGATGGAGAACAAAAATGTGTCAGTAAGTCCACAGGACTTCTTACTCTTATGATTATAGTTCCTGTGGAATACCTTCTGAATGGGATAAAGCCAAATCTGTGGGAGTGACGCCTTCTGTGTGTCTCACACATCAATGCACACTCAAAGCAGGCCATCATGATGTTACCCGAGTAGAGATTAACAACGCGAAGAGTTCCTCTGTCATCTTATTCAACATACCTATGCAACACGAGGGAGCTGAAAACTGCTCAAGTAATATATTGCGGAGATTGAGCCGATGGGCAAAAGAAGTTGTTTTTCTGTCTGTCAGGAGGTCTAGGTCTAGGACTAAATTTTCATCTTACTGGGTACGTGAAGTGACTGCTACGTTTTCAAAAGGTAGCAAACTGCGCAGAGCAAAACTATGCTTAATACTATTCCTTTTGTAGAAAATATTTGGGGAGAAGTCAGTACATTAAAAGTCATAATTTATTGGCTTAATAGTTTTGCAATACAGGAAGAAAGCTTTCTGTATTTGCTTTCTGTTTATCAGTAATTAGTTAATAGAACCAAGCGTTACATTAACCAAGCACTTCTTAATGGCCCTCAAATTAGTTCTATACAGACAAAAGCAGCATCAGACAGCAAGAATTACTGCATAAAAAAAAATCTTTTATACTGCAACAACCATCAGCTCAGGTGCCAAGCGGGCAACCCAGCAGCATCTCCATGTCACACTCGGAATCGCTTGTAAGTATTGGCTTTTTTGTGGTGACACCGATCACACTCCACACGGCTTAGTGCTCCCCGAAATGGGAGCACAGCAAAGAGCTGCTGGCCATCTTGCCTGGGACTTGTCCGGCGGAGGACGATCACAGCTGCCTTGCCTAAGGGTGGCCAGCGCTGATGGAGGAAACTGGCTGAGCTCCAGATTTTCCCAGCCTGAAGCTCACTGGAGAGAGTTCCAGCTGGCTTTGCAAACTGCCCAGCTGTAGAAGGGCAAGCCTCTTTTGGAATATAGATCCTTTCATACCAGCCAGTTTACAGTAGTCTAGTTCCTTTTAAAACGTGGGGAATCTGTTAGCTGTTCCTTTCTTTTGACTTTTCTGTTTTACGAGGGGTCAGATGTGGCAATGCTTCTTCCAGTTATATCGAGGTGTCTTGCAACATGGGAATGCCGTGGAGGCTGTTTGGCATGCAATGTAGATCGCACAAAGTATATTTCAGCATTAAAATGTATAGTGCTAGTGGAGGTGAAGGAGGAGAATATTTTATTTATCTCTTTTGTAAAGTATTGGAATCACGTTCCAAAACTAGGAAAAAGCTGTGCTCCCTTTCGAGCTAGGTAGAGCTGTTACTACTGGTAACTGCATTTAGCTAGGGAAAAGGGGAATAATCTTAGGCTAATATTTTATTGATGAGACAGTAATGAGATAAGCCAGCAATCAATTTTTTTTAATTGTTCTAAGTGCAATGTTCAAAGTTTGCCTAAATTGTCATTCTTAGGGGGCAGGAGCATATATACCCTATATAGGCAGACATTACCTGCATATATAGCTGTTAGCGCAGATGAAATTTCTATGAGTGAGAGAGATGTTCTTTATTAAATGTGTGGAAGTTGGAAGTAGATTGATGAGTAATGGAGATCGATTAGCACGTTATGTATTGTGTTGACACTGCATTGTAAGGAGAAAGTACTCCTGAAGGTTGAAGCCAATTATTAAATCTAAATGATAAAGAAACAGTAAGAAATGTGATCCATCTTGATGAAAACAAATTTAATTATATGCAGCAATATAAAGATTTATGCAGGTCTAGGATTAGGATAGATACATAGAAATGCATCTGGACCGTTCTCACTGCAGTAAATTGTGCACAGTGTCCAGAGGGGAGACTTTGCCATCTTCTAAGCATTTCCTAAAATATTTAGTAAGACTTTTTCAGGGACTGTCATAGTGGTTGGAGGCTCCCAAAAGGTGAGAGTGAGTAATGGAATTTGGGAACAAGATAGAACAGCAGAATAAGTATTACGTTATATGGGGACGTTCTGCTTTGCTTGCTAATTCTCTACTGAAGCTTTTCTGGCATCAGTTTTCTGTTCTTGAATGATTGTAATTCGTACGCATTTTAGCGACTCATAGGAAATAATTTTCTTTTTGTCCTGTGTGCAAGGCAGCTTAGAAATGGAAGAGTAAAAGATGGCTATTTGGATAAAAGGAGTAGTTTCTATTAATGAACTAATAAAGATCTAGTCACTGGCTTGGAATTTTCGGGTACAATAAAATTTGAATAAAAGTGGCTGTTGAGGAATACAGGACTGGGATCCATTAACAGGAGCAAAGCCTGTACTTGTATGCCTATTTGAAATACAACCTAGTAGTTTTCTGAGTTGTTGTCATGGACTTTACTTCAGAATTTTGTGGGCTGTACCTTAATATAAGGAGGTTATTGGCAATGAATGCTGTTTGGAAACCAGTAACAAAAGATGACAACTAAGGGACAGACTTGAAAGCAAAGACTAAAAGAAAACCTTAAGAGACTTAAACCTATGTAACTTGGACAAATGCTGATGGAAGTGGAGTGTAAGAAACGTTCACAAATATTTTAAGGGCTTAACCATCAAAGTATATTGATAAATTATTCAGAGTGGTCTAAGAAAGTAAATATGAGTAACAGTCAAAGTAGGATTTAGGCAGGATATAAGGCAAAACATCCTTACAGTAAGACAGATTATTAGATGGCAGATCAGGCTCCTGAAGGCAGTGATGAAAAAGCCATAACTGAAACCATTCAAAATTAGACCAGGCGGAATATTGTAGGAAGAGTTGTATATAAATTGGGGAGGAGGTGGGACAAGTGATCCGGTGGCTTTTGGTTTTACTTTTCCTCATTGCTTCTTTGGAGACACATGCTCAATGGACCAATATTGTTGTCATATTCATATTAAAAATCACGTGCTGAGTTTTTAAAAAGTCCTTTTTTTCATTGGGAAGAAAAATAATTGCTTATGCAAATTTTGAGGCACTGTTGAAAAATTGTAGCTGTTACTATTATTGCATGGTAAACAATGGTAAATATGAATTCCAGGCCCATGAAAGCATGAACATTGTAAGTTAATGCTGCCAGATTACATGATAGCTGAGGTTTGATATGACATTTATCTTCAGGAGTGAGTAGACTGATAAATCACAAGTGGCATAGCCACAAGTGAGTTAGCAAGTGTTTACTCATGAGTGAAGATAAACGTCATATCAGACCATAGCCATTCTGAATTTTGTATGTTTACAAGTGGCTTATTTATTCCTTCCACGATATTTTTTTTCACTTAATTGAGAGAAAAAATGCTTGCTAAAGGATATATTGTCCAATTTTGCTTTTACTTTCCATTCTTTGCAGAAGCTTCTATTTCCTGTGCTTATGTTGTAATTGCTGTATTGGCTGTGCTTAGGCTTTTGGCTGGGATGATTTTGTTGCAAAGTGTGATTTATGTAAATTGGGTCAGGCTGATTGTGCAGCGCTTGTCCAGTAAGGGGAAGCACGTTGGTGGGACCCCGTGCATCTGCGTTGCTAAAGGAGCATCTAGATTGTCCAGGCTTGCAAGATCCTTGTCCTCAAAAGCTTTAGCAGAGAGTTCTAATCTAATTGTCCTGAAGGCTTCTTCCTTTCAGTGGTTTGTAGCTAGTAGCTTTCATTTTTATTTAGTATCTGCTGTTTAGGTAAGAGAAAGAGAAGAGAAGTTATCAGTCTTTCTACTTTTTTTAATGCATTTTATGTGCTTTGGCTGAATTCTTTCTCAGCCTCAATTTGTTGGTCATTTGTGGTGGTAGTAATTGGTCTGTGTTCACATCTCTCATCTGTTCTTTGTCCTGGAATACATATATGGTAGAAGCCTTGCACCTATCGTGGTGTGACCGTCACCTTTTGGCTTGAGATTAGGGCCAGAGAGCTCTCTTACGTCAGTCTCTTGTAGTTCGTGAATCTAAGCTTTTTGAAGAATGGCCGTAAGATAAGCAAGTATTTCAGCTGTCACCACGACATTGTTCTGGTTATCGGTAGTGTGACTGCTAAATATCCTTTTTCATCTTCATAAGTGCTTGGTTTGTGGAAGCACCTTAGCGTAAACATCCCTTTTTACAGATGTGCCAATAAAGTGAACTTAAGAAATGGACAGAGTAGCAGTCTGAACGGTTCGGGGAGTGACAGAAGGAATTTGTCTGGAGGAGCAGACAAATGGTGAATCAAAGTGAGTGTCACTGCTGGAGCTGAAAGATGATGATTAAGGGAAGAAGTGGGAAGATGAAATAAAAGAAGAGGGAAAACGCTTTCTATAGTGAGAAATGTGTGTCTGATTTTGCAGAAAAATGTTGTTTTCTGGAAAAAAACTTGAGATAACTTTTCACGTATTAAACTTGGAGAAGCAATGCCATGACTTTCCTGCTTCTGTGTGTTCCTTGAAAAGCTGCAAAGTGCAGCAGCCTAGGAGAGGATTCTACAACTTTTGACTGATAGATTGAAGAGGAATAAGCTGGTCTATGACAGTATTTGCTGCCTTGGCACTGTCTTGATCATAACTTTGATGTTTTCCGAGCTCATTATCAAATCCGGACAATGGCTAAATCGCATTAAATCTTTCCCATTTTCCATGCCTTTGCTGTTATTGCTCTGCTGTTGTGCTTGCTGTCTCCGGTGGTGGAAATAATGACAATGCCTTCCCTTCTTTTCAGTGGAAGTGGAATGATGAATAGTTTCTGTAAACCTTGAAGGCTTTTATATTCTGTCTCGTTACCTTTTCTAACTCAGCACTTGTATAAGATCATTGATATTATGATCATGAGTGCAGTGGTAAAAGGTTGGAAAGGACTCTGGGAGGTGTCTGGTCCAACCTCCCGCATACAGGTTAGCATGTTGCCCAGGGCCTTGACCAGGCACGGTTTGATTAGCTTCAAGATGAGATTACAGGACCTCTCTGGGCAACCTGTTCCAATGCTTGCCCACCCTCACGGTAATTCCCCCCCCCTTATATTAGATTGAGATTCCTCATATTCTAACTTGTGCCCATGGTGTCACATCCTTCTGCTCTGCGGCTCTGTCTTCTTTACATCTTCCCATTAGCTTGTTGCAGACAGCAATAACATCTCCCCTTATCTGAAGGCTGGAGTAACGTCTCCGATAACCTCAGTATATTAAAACATCTGTTTCTTATCTTCTGTCTCAGTCTGGGTTAGTAAATTGGTGCTTATGAACTGATCATTTGGGATTCAGCGTCGATTCAGCATATGCATAGATAACACTAGATGGGGTACACTCAATTTGTGTATTACTAGGCTGTGAGAAATACCAATAATTTGGCTAAGTTAATAATCTCCCAGACTGGCTTGCTTGTACCTTGTTCATTGTCTACAGTTTTCAGGCCAAGTTAGGGACATAATAGTAATGTTTCTGCTGTTGGGAAAGTAGGCAAGAGGATTAAACCAGTTTGAGTTATTTTAATTGACGAAGCGCGGTTTAGATTGTTTATAAATTTTAACACAGTGTCAATTACTTCCAATTCATCAGTTTTTACTGTGTCCCTTGTTTGCCTGCAAAGAAGGTTACGCATTCTGTTTCAGAAACAAGTTGCTACTGTTTATTCCTTAATCACTTCCAGATCTGAAGATCACATCTATGTTGAAATGTATCTTAAAACTGTATAGAGACTGGAATTTATGTTAGTGTAAGATGTTGCTCTGAGTTCAGGTGGAGTTGTTCCTTTTAGAGAGTATGTGCTTGTTGCTGATTGGTTTCTCTCTGGAATTTAAGACAACTTTGATCTGTGCCCCTTGAAAAAGTTTTTCTCAATTGTTTTCTACACTTTCACCACTTTTACATACATTGAAGTCCTAGTACAGTACTTGTTAGAGGACATTTTTTTAATGTATTTGACAGTAAAAAAAATACTGCCATTATTTATGTTGTCTTAAATGGTTAAATACTGTCCTGTCCTTAATGGTGTTAGTGGCTCACTTTTTAGGGCATTCACATGAAAATGTTAATGGGGTGAAACAGCACTTGATTCTGAACTTTGTAAGTTGCTTCACAGAGCAAAAAATGTAAGGGCAGGCGGTTCGTGTAGCAGCAGACAGTGACTCTGGCCACAGGTCACACACCTATCCTTCCTTGGCCTGCCTTCTGGCCAGTTAAGGTATGGCTGCTGTTACTCACTGTTCTCTGAAAACTTACCCAATAAATTAAGGTCGAAGTAGAAATAATCTTCTATTTCATACCAGGGTGGGCTATTCCGTCTCCTTGCTTATTGAAATACCCTTGTACATGTTTCCTGTGCATCAAAATGCAGTCAAATTCAAATTTTCTCCTCATTTTCACTGATCACCTCTCTTTCTTTCCTTTTTTTTTAAGCATGGTAGCTACTTTATTCTTTCCCCTCTGAGTGTCGCTATTTACTGACTGCTTGTCTTGACCAAGTAAATGTACATCCATTTGCTCCGTTTTTGTGCTTAGTACAAATGCTGCATTTTCCTTAAACATTCCAGTGTCCATAGTTGAAGATGATTCCTTAATCTTTTTTCCCTTTTCTCTTTCTGCAAGGTAGCTATTGCTAATACTTCTACATCCACAGGTTTATTACAACTTATTAACTTTAAATATTTTAGGATGTACAGCAGGTAATTTCGTAACTTCAGAGTGGCCCTGTTTGTTTTTTCTCCAGGCTACATTACAGGCCTTGTTCCCACGTTACGCTTTTCTTGTTTGTAGTTTTCACCTCTCTTCCTTCCGATTTGGGAGCTGATGGGACAATTTCCTGTTTGTTCTGTAGCCTCTTCATTCTTTACTTCTCTGTCTCGTTTGAAAGTCCTGTTTCTCCTTTCCTTCTCTCCCTAGCGTACTTACTCTGAAGTCAGAGTTGGCCGTTCATGGCTCAGTGAGATAATGCAGTTCTAGACACCCTTTGTAAGACTAATGCTGGCTGGTGCTGGGAGCAGGTGGGGTGGTTCCGCGTGGCGGTGTGGAGCGTGGGAAGGCGGAATCCCGCGGGAATGGGGCTGAGCAGCCTCGTTCAGAAGGAGCCGGCACATCGCGCAGCGGCAGGCGCGTAGTTGTGGCGGTGAAGAGCCTGTGACTTCGGAAGTTGTCATGCCCGAGTTGTGGTTGCAGTCTTACTCGCAGCTATCCGACTGTGTTCTTTTCAAAGTTTATTTATGGACCTTTTTTTTCCAGCTCTGCAGCATCCAACGCGTCTTTTTGAATCTTCTGTTCATTACATCTGTGCCTGCCTTGTCCCTGGTTTCATGAACATACGTTTTGCTGTTGCTTAGACATGACCCTTTCAGGTTTTTTCTTTTTGATCTGCTTTGTTTACGAGTCAAATTCTAAGTTTCTAGCCCAGTTCCAGTTTTGGGTAAGGACTTCAGAACTTGGCTTCCTAGTAAGTGAAACCTTGAGAATATCCAATTTACATTTAACAGATAAATAGTACATGATCAGCACAAAACATTGTTTTCTTTCTTACGTGTATCTGACTTTGGAACCCATAATATTTTAGAATTTACTTTTAGTATGTATTTTCTTTTAAAAGTGTAGCTATATAGTGAAAGGCCTAACGGTTGGAGGTGGATACCACTAAAATTATTGCAGCATTTTCTTCTACAAAAGTGCTTTTCTTTCTAGTAAAGTTTCGAAGACAAAAGTCTGAACTTTAATATTAACCTTATTATTTTGACATATATTTTTTATGAAGGTTGTGACATATGACATTGTGTCGAATATTATTTGATTTTTTTTTTTCCGAAGCGTAATGGCAAAATAGGTATATACACACACACACAACCACATGCATTACATGAATATGACTTTTGTCACTAGCTGGTTGTGCTTTTAGAGATCCATATGCTTATATTAGTAATTACAGGTATTAGTATATTTACGTTGTGTGTGTTTGTGTATAAAGAGTATAATATGAGTATACTTTTTTTTAATAATAGCAGATTATCCAGTCAACATCTGCTCAAACTGTGAAACGAACCCCTGCTTGCCAGACTACCCAGATTAGGATGCCAGTGGTAATAACTCAGACCATTAGACCACAAGGTATGGGTTTCAATGTTTTAGTGAGATTGTTACCTTTGTATGAATTTCATTGTAATTACAAACCAGTAGCATGGGAAAAACTTAGAGTGTTGACATTGGCAGGCTTGACATTTATTTTTAATTCATACTGGCTGAGGGATGCATGTTTTCACTGCGCAGTTTCAAGGTGTTTCAGACCAACACAGTGAAATGTTTTGAAACAACTTCAGGACTAAACTCTCACATACTTAGCTCCTTACTCAGCAGTTTTTCATGGAAAGTTCTGAAAGAAGGCAGGAACTTGACTCTCACTGTCCTAAGCTCTAACTGTAGGCCAAGAAAGAAATTCTTCATTTTTTTGAAGCCTAAGAGGATGCCTCAATTTAATCATCCTCCTTTTAACTCTTACTCCTGAAGTGGAACGTGATAGTCACTGTCTCTGCAGCTACAGAGGTCAAGGTAGGAGTCCTAGAGAAACTTCTCAACCCACGTGCTTGCCTTTTTTTTCCCTGCCAGTATATTCACTCTGTGGTGAGGTCAGAGAGGGACTGCAGCAGCCTGACGTGAGCCAGGGGAGCAAGGTGGGGTTTGTACACTACTTCCTCGTCTGGCTGGCTGATACATCCCACTTTTTAAGAGGGTTCTTGAAGCCTTCTTACTTTCTAGTAAATATCCATTTGTTTGTTTCCAACACTAGACCTGCTAGGCTCGGTTTTTATTTTTCCTGATTAGGTGTCAGAGTATCCTTTTGGATGTGGGCATTTAGATGATTGAGGGTTTGTAATGGAATACAGAGCTTGTCATCTTTAGGTATTGAATCAGGAATCAAACTAGTTTAAATGCACATAAAAGCTGTTGCTGCCTATTTGACTTCATTGCTTGGTCTTTTCTGTTGTCCTTGGAAAAAGAAAGCACCAAAACCCCTAGCGCTCAGTTAATGGCAGTTGACTGGACACGGAGACCAAGCTGTGGCTGTAAATCCCGTAGGCTGTTATTCCCAGTTAGGAAGAAATGCATTTACTTGTGGCAGAAGGTGTATATTTGATAGCTCTGATACTCGTGCCCTGAGTCCAGGGAAGGAATTCAGCATCTTAGAGCTTGAACTTTCACTTCTGACTAACGGGTCTGAGAGTGAAGGCTGATTTAATTTCTTTGCTTGTTCAGTCTCTAAGTTGTGAATGTCAACAGTGTGCCAAGAATTTGCATGATACTGGCATCTGCCTTTTAGATAGTGGATTCAGAATACAGATTTATTCATAATAGCCAGTGATCAGCCAACGAAATGCAACTTAGCAGGGAGTTTGGCTAAAGGAAGACAAGGATTCAGAGAGGCCAGTTCATGCAAAGCCCTGCTTTCAGGTGAGCTTATTCCTGTTTAAGAGCTTGTTTAAGCCCACCGCTGTATTACTTTAATTACAGAGACAAAGCAAACAGAATAGAAATTTAGAAAACATCCCATTGCAAAAACTGCTCATCCTGCAGCCCCTCGTCTAGGGAAAAGTCCTCCCGTGTGCCTGCAGCTGTAGGAAATGCCGCTACGGCATACTGTCAGGTACCAGTTTATTTTGCTCTTGATGTATTGTTAAAACTTTGGACCGTAAACAACAGTGTAGTGATATTTTATACTAGCCTAAGTATTCCTGTAGAAAGAGGTGAGATACTGGAAAAGGACGTGGTCTATATAGAAAGTTACAGTAGTATAATTTTGTGGAGTGTGACTTTTTAAGGACAGTTACACCAGAACTGAGCTGACTTGCACGGAATGCTGCATTTTCCCTCTCTGACAGGAGTGACTCTCCTAGTGTAATGTATCTTTACATTAATATTAATGCATCCGTGTGAACAGACTAAGGCTTTTTACAATAGTAGTATAGATAAAGTTGGCAGGCTTTAAGGACTTTTATATTAATAAAATTACTTCCACACCAGGGGAAGTAACACTATAGTTATTGCACAAAAAATTCACACTCCTCTACCAAAGCGCTAATCAGTATAGTAATTAGATGACTTGCATCTTATGGATCAGAGAATTGAGCCAAAAAAAAAAAAAAAAAAAAAAAATATTAGCCAGAGTATTCATTGCAGCTATTTAACCTGTGCCAAAATACAACTAGGAATTTATAAGGTCCTAAACTTGGGCTTATTCCTCTAGATTATGCTACTTAAAATTTGATACAAGGACCCAGTGGTGAAAGACTCTGTATGTCATTACCAATCCCATGAAATATCTAGGCCCACAGGTGATTTTAATTTTCAAAATATGCCGTGCCTCATAATATAAATGGATGTTTTATCCATATTTTGTATCTAACTGCTCAATCATGCACAGTTGTGATTTAAACCAGAAAACTTGTCTGTCATCCCAAAACTTATATTTGCTTTGCCAGATCCATTTGAGTAGAGTTATATGGACATGGGGTGAAAGAAAGTGAGACTTAATTTTTCCATATCCAGTGTAGACATACTATTTTCCCAAGACCGACAAGTTAACTACTCTGCTGTACCTTTTTGTTGTTTGTTTGGGTTTTTTAACCAAAAGTTACCACATGTAGAAAACAAACCATTGATACTAGTTCTAAAGGAATATAATGTTAATTCAAGAGGAGTGACACTGTTACCTTAATTTTGCCATTGCAATAATTTTCGAGGTTATCACACTTTTAATCTCCTAGATATTAATTGTAGAAAGCAGAGATCTGCTAATTTTTATTATTGTGTTATTTCTTTCCTTCCAGTTCACGTAGTAGAAAACCTTTCAATTGGTTCATGTGAAATAGATACTGGTCCATGAACTAATGCTGACTGTGACGTCTCATGGACCTTGAATATTCTGATGACAAAATATTTTTGTTCCCCAGGCTCGGAGCCTAAAGTCCTAAATCTTGTTTTGTATTTGCTAATGGTGAGAGTCCATGCAACAGTTTATTTACACAGATTGAAGACCTGAACTAACACCGTCAAATTAGATTCGCTTTAAGATCATGTATTGAAGTTGATGAAGACTTCAAAATTAAAAAAAGTAACGGTGGACTCAAATGCTTTTGTTTTAGCAAAGAAGTGTTCTTAAGAGGATTTGTTGGGGTAGTTTCAGATTTTTATAATTCATGAAAGAAAAATAACAGAACTCTACTAAGATTAATGCCATGCCATTTATATGCAGTTGAGTCACAGATGGGCAGGAATAACTTCCACGTACTTCTCAAAGTCTCAAACACTCTGTGTGTGTAACACAATAAAATTGAGCGATATACAAGAAAAAGCTGAGATCTTTTAAGTGGAGTAGAGACATGAATTAATTATTTTCACATGCCAAAACACAGGTGGGATTAAAGGAAACACAAAATACAACCCAAGTAAGCGTGTGTTTAAGCAGTAAAGGAGGGCTTACTCCAGAAGTTCTGTTTGTCAATGCTTTTTCAGTTGCATACTGATTCAATATTTTTAATAATAATACCACCACAGGTCTGTTGATTTACTAATGAGCAATATAAATTCGTAATTAGTTTTGGTTAGATTTTTCTAAGTGTCAGAGAAGAATTAATACCCATTTTCTAGTTTACTGTCACAAGAAGCTGAATGTCTACCACACTTTGGCCCATTTAGAAAGCCCAGTTTTACTTCTACATATAGACCTGTAAAGTCTAGGTGGAGATGTGAATTACTTTTAAATCATCATTTTCAAACTAAGAAAGTAAAAGACAGCCTTTATGAAGGGGGTTATGTCAAATTTTACAGTAGTGTTTTTTTCTTTTACATATAATATAAAACATTTTACAATATTTATAATAATGTTTTCAACTCTGAAAATACATGTATTTCACTGCAACAAAGAACAATGACTATATGAAAAAGTGCAAAAGGCATAGTTAATACCTTGAGTGACTGTGACTTAAAGAATCTGTATTAAGAACATTTCAAATTCTGCTGCTTTATTCTGTGCAGATCTTCTAGATGAGAAGTGGTTTACTGGCAATTGCAAACACTTATAGCCTTTATCTGTATTATAACCAGTTATGGGCAATGATTTTCAGTTTTGGAATCTTCAGTATTTTGTAAAGATGGAACAAACTGTAATGTTAATAGAAATTTTGTATTTGAAATTGTTCTTCTTCAGCAGTGTAATCTTTAAAAATAATAACTTCCTTTGTTTGCAATTTACAGACAGTTAAATTTAGTTCCTGGACAGAAGGTTCTTTGATGTAAATTGTCTAAGACAGCTCATAATAACATTGCGTGGTGTTTTTCAGGCACAGTAGGGAAGGCACCAACAATACAAGCCAGCAAAAGTCCTGGGGGCTTTGGTGTTCAGGTCTCTGCAAATCAGAAAAACAAGCTGAATGACCCTGGAGGTGGTTCTTTCAGGTAAAAAAATAAAAAATAANAGAAACGGCTTAACACCAGGGGGCAGTGTTTTACAATAATTCCTGCCTTTTCTTACTGTGGTGGGATGGCAATTTTCTTCCTTAGTTCTATTTTAAAAAAAGGGAAGGGGGGTCATGACATGTCTTAAGGATTTTTCTCTAAATGCACTTTTTAATGTTTAGTAAAGCCTTCAATTCTGTGGATTATAATAAAACTTTGGTAAATGGAATTATGTGTATGAAGTTTATTAAAAAAACCCAAACAAACATGGTTTATGTATCAGGTTCTAATATTCGTATGGAACATACCTTGCTGCAAAGATACTAACTGTGGCAAGAAGGCAGCCTGTCGATAGGCTCGTGCAGCTGAGCTGCGGCTCTCCCCTTCTCAGCCCGGAGAAAATGCTGTATGGTTTTGGCGGTGGGTTTGGGTTGGGTTTTCGTGTGTGTGCGTAGGATTGTTGCTCTTGGTTTTGAAGAGAAGACGTTGCTGTATATCCTTCACGTGCTCGCTTGGGTAGCGGAGGCTGGGCTGTTCCCTGGGTCCCTGCAGTGATCGGGTGCTGCAAAGGTTCAGGATGGTAGCACTGATGCATTGAGCTGCTCTACCAGTTCCTCTGTGCCTCAAACTTTTATTTTTTATATATTTTGGATATTTTTACTCTTGGTAGTGAAAAGCTAATCTTACGCTTGCTGCGTTTTGCTTTCTCTGCCATCATTTTAATTTTTTTTTCCCCGCTGATAAAAGTACATTTTATTTGTGTTAAAATATTTTCTTTCTTTGTTAAATGGGAAAATATTCCTAGATTTTAATTTTCATCTTGCGTTGCTCTGACATCATCAAAACAGTAATTAATTTTCAGGCTTATGCTTTTGCAGGTGAAGTAAAAGAAAATTTGTAGCTCTTTGAAATATCTCTGCTTTGAGGCATGTCAGTATTGCAACTAATAGTAGTAGTACTTAGTATTAATCTAGAAGCAAAATCATTCAATTTTTTATTTTCCAATGCTTTTGCCTCCCACTGAGTATTTAAATGATTTAAAATGTCTGTTGGGTTCAATTGTACTGTCTTAATAAGTATTTTTTTATGTTTGTAAGCAACATGAGCATTTATTCTTCGTTAGTATAGCTTTCAATTTTACATACACCAAAAGGGACAGCATTTTTTCAACTGGATGTTGTAAACTGTGCCAGGATTGATTCTTGCATTCACTTAGTTTATACATAGAATATATTAGGTTAGCTGGAATTGTTAATTTTCCCTTGGGGAGAAGCAAATGCTCAAGGCACTGATTGATAAATCAATAAATCTTTAGTGAGTTTGGTAAATAAGCTGTCAAGGGTGTATGTCATTTTTCCTCTAGAGAACAAATTTTAGTCAGAATGAATGTGTTTGTTTCCTTGCATTGTTTTCTCCTTCAAAATAGTAAGACACAAAGCTGCATTTAAATAAGTCCATAAAATTGCAAGGATTTATTAAACAGCAGCAAAGATCAAGCTTTTTCTTGATATCTTAACAAAGAATTCAGTTGTTTGCATATTTGCATTTCAACCCCTAACCTCTCCTGAGGACAAATAGATGTCTGACTATTAAGCCTGAAGGCACAGAGCTGGAAATCTGTATTAATCCTCTGAATGCTGACTAGTTTTCCTCAACATTCCCAGCGTGTGTGAAGAATGTGTTTTTAGCCAGAAGGCAAACTGGCATCTAAAGCAAAGCAAGAATTTTGAAAAATAGTTGTGTTATGTATAAATTTATTTTGCCCTTAGTCTTTTATTATTGCATATTTGTTTCATTATTTTATATTCTGCTTTCTTTAAAATAACTTACTTGAGCTTTTCACTCTTGTGAGCAAAGCGTTGGTCACTAGAAATGGAAATGTGAACTTTGTTATTTTCAATTTCTTCTATTCTGGACTGTGGGAAATACAGGAAGGAATTACATAAAAGATGTAGCATTTGGGAATTTTGCAAATTACAGCTTAGCTTTAAATGTCAGCATTTATTAATGAACTGTAAGATGGCTTACGTGAGTTCACTGGATACTATAGTAGCTGTTCTTCGGTGCAGAATTTTCAACCCAAGACTTCTGCGATGTAAAGTTACCGTATTCATGAAATTTTATGGCACCTTTTTTGGTATTAAAGATTTATTGTTACTAGATTTTCCAGGGAGACCTACAGACAACTCCATTTAGTTGACTTTTCAGCTATGTTAATACCTAAGGATGGAAATTTGAATCCCATTTTTTGTAATTTTTGGTTTGTTTTACAGTAGAGATCCAGACTTGCATTTATACCATAACAGTCCAGCTGGAGGTTTCGGTAGTCGGGAGGGATGAAGCAGAAGTCTGCTAGGGGCCCGCGGAGGTGGCTGCAACTGCTGTGCACCTCATCATCTAGTTTGGTAACCTTAGCGCTCCCGCTCACGAAATCTACTGCTGAGGACAGTGACAGCAGCAAACTCTCAAAGTAATTATTACCCATAAAGAACTAGTGGAAACCTTTGTTCCCCCTGATATTGAGTCAGAATAATTTCAGTTGGAAGGGACTGTAGGGGGTCAACTAGTCCAACTACTGACTCAGAGCAGGTTTGGTTAGGATCATAGAATGGTTTGGGTTGGAAGCGACCTTAAAGCTCATCTTGTCCCACCACTCTGCCCTGGGTAGGGACACTCCCACCAGACCAGGTTGCACCAAGCCTCGTCCATCCTGGCCTTGGACACCTCCAGGGATGGGGCAGCCACAGCTTCTCTGGGCAGCCTGGGCCAGGGGCTCCCCACCCTCACAGTAAAGAATTTCTTCCCAATATCTCATCTAAATCACCCCTCTTCCAGTGTAAAACTGTTCCCCCTCGCCCTATGGCTCCACTCCCTGATCCAGCTCTCCTGGAGTCCCTTTAGGGCCTGGAAGGTCTCCCCGGAGCCTTCTCTTCTCCAGGCTGAACCCCCCCAGCTCTCCCAGCCTGTCCTCCCAGCAGAGGGGCTCCAGCCCTCTCGGCATCTCCAGGGCCTCTGGCCCCGCTCCTCTGGTCCGTTAGGTCAGGGACTTGTACAGTTCCACATATCCCCAAGGGTGGAGATACATGTTTTTAGTATCTAGTATTTGTTTTAATTTTTAGTATTTAGTTTTAGTATTTAGTATTTGTTATGGCTTGAGGAACCCACAACAATTTATTGTCGTTTAGACAATCATTCTCACCTGATGACTCCTCCCTACCCAGGAAGGGGAACTGGGGGAGAAAACAGGGAAACCCAAAGGCTGAAATATAAACAGATTTAATAAAAGAAGACTAAATAATTAACATTAATAATACTAAAGAAATAATATTGATCCCAATACCAGTATAAAATACACAAGGATTATACTCAGCCCATTCTATCCGTAGGAAGCCGTGCGCTCCCAGCCGGGGACAGCAAATGTGGGACACTGGGAATGCTACGGCTTTGTGAGGAAAGGAAGGGCTCAGGGCTCCGGCACCGGGATGCATGATGTTACCCCTAACAATATGCAAAGCGGCCTGTCCTTTCAGGAGAGATGGAAGGCTAATGTAGATGTTAAATGGATAACTTTGGGGTTTTCATCTCAAAATGGTATATGACATAAAACCTTACGCTTTAAGTTTCTTTGTTTTTCCAAATAAATATTCCAAGCTATAGGGCGATTGTGTATTTTTTCCATATTTTTCAAAATAAAAATGCTAACCACAAATGTGGCATGTTCTGTCGTCCGTTCTGCTTATCAATGAGAAGATCCAACATAGACCATGAATGAATTGTATGACAAAGCAGTATTAGGGAGAAATTTCACATTAAAGCTTGAAATTCACAATAAGCATTATAAAAAAATCTGTGTAAATAGAATTTATGCCATTATAAAACATAATATAGTAGTGGCTGTTACTGTAATTTGAAGTCACTGTTGATACCCAACGTATTGCTCTTGGTCTGTGATCTTGTGCTCCATGGAGTTTGTAGACTTGCTCAGAGCCTTGCATACATGCAGGGGCTTTGCCCTCAAAACATGAAATTTCGCTTTTGAGAGAGAAGGAAAACAATAGAATAATGTTGTCTCAGTTGCTTTATGTATTCTTAGAGCTTATATGGGAGCAGTTCAGTATTGCAGATTTGGACATCATTGGCTCAAATCTTACAAAGTGCAGGAGAAAGAAAAACAATATGCAATTGTGCAGTTAAGATTTGTTCATAAAGAAAATGCTACCAGATTTTTATAATGTCTTGGCTTATTTAAACCAAATCTTTGAAGCATGCTACATGCAAGTATGCAAATACTTTAGTTTTTCTTTCTTATTTTCAAATAAGTTGGGGTTTTTTTGTAATTGCATGAGAGTTTTTAATGAAGAGGAGAGGGAGAGGTGTTACAAGAGGTCGAATACAGGGGGAAAACTTGACCTCGTAGACTACTTTAAGATGTTGCTTGTGTTTGGAAGGATTTTGAGAACACAGGTTGTCTTCTTAAAAAAAGCAGACATGTTGTAATGTTGGAGTTATCCCATAAGACTTGGAATTTAATTCAGTAAAAAACTGGAAATAATTATTGAAACAATATAATTTGTATGAGCACAGTATTATATGCCAAGAAACATGAAATTGTTAAATACTGTGCTGGGACAAAAAGGGCAAGATAGACAGTAATCATCAATCTAGACGACCACTGGATGGCATCTTTGTTCCATGGAATGACTTCTGAAAACTCACTTATCTGGACTTAAAAGTTGGCTTTTATAGGAACTAGTTTGGCAAGAATGCCAGCCCTCTTTATATATAAACGCGCGCGTGCTTCAGTGTCCAAACCCAAGCTCTTTTTCATGATGAAGTTCCTCAAAGTCAAAAAGGATATATTGATAGGAGTTTTTCCCATTAGACTGAGAAAACTCTAGTCCCAACTATGGTTAAAACATTTCATATTTATCTTCCATGTAACATTAAAAAAAGAAAAGAAAAATAGATGTACTCACAGATAGTAGATTGCCAATGTAAGATGGAGGGAAATGATTCTGTCCTGGAGGTATGGCGATGGTCTTTATAAGTCATGTTGCATTGATTTTGATAATTTCATTGGAAATCCTGGTTTGTGCCCAAATTAATTGTCTTTATTTCAGACAATATTTGTTTATCTATAATGTGGTCATAGATCTGTACTCTCAATAAAAATCGGAATAGCTAAAATGCTGAGCACAATGAAGGTAAAAGGTCGATTGTACTTTCTTCAGCTGTTAAGTGAAAGAAGAGATTAGCACAAACTTGTCTTAAAAATTGTGTTCTTGAAGTCAAGAGTGCTGTCTTGACTTCTGTATGGATGAGTGCTTGAAGGAGATGGAACTACCCCAATCCTGGCAGCCTGATCTGGAAATAGGGGGTTGGACTGTTGTTACTGCGAGCCCGGTTGTGCGGAGCTGTGCGATAGATGCCAGGGAGGTCATGGGGGCTGTATGTACAGGCACCATGTGAGCATCCTGCTTGGTGGGTGTTTTACCAGGATCCTTGGAGTTGTTCTGCTCGGGTGCCCTCGGCAGGCGCTGCCGGACCCCGCAGGGCAGCAGCGCTGCCTTCGCACCCGCAGCAATGTGAGGGTCCACTCGGAATCGATGGATTTTTTTTTTTTTTTTTAGCCACACAAGCTGGTTGATGATTTGTAGTTTGGTCAGTTTTAGTTTCATTTTGAAATTCTGGGCTCCAGTCTGCTTTCCGGTAGCTTCCACTGTCTTACGTAGTTCTGAGTGTGTGTTATGGTAACTACCTCTACACTAATTTGGTTTTGCCATGGTTTAAAAGCCCTGTGGGATATGGGCCTTGTGAGTCCTGGGTAGATTATCTTGGGATGCTCATTCTATTTCAAGCATTGAGGTTTTTAACCCCCCATAATCGTAGGTTTTTCACTTTTAGCTGCTATTATCCATTTGTAGTTAGAATCTTTTGAACTCCTTGCTGAATATTTAAGTCACTGTTAGTTGTTATGTGGCCAAGTACTTTTATCAGCTGAGACATTTGGGGGCAGTTTCATGACTGGTTGGACAAGGCCAGAGTGGTTGGGTCACCTCTGCCCTGAATGAACGCGCAGCAGCCCAGTGTCTTCATGGTGACTCTTGTCACCCTCCCGTGACTATCACATATGTACCATGTGAAATGTAAAAGTGAAAATTTTTTAGACTCAGCATGAAAACCATCAAGGCAGGAGATGGATTTTGTGACACTGTCCTCAGTAATTTCATTCTAAGGGAAGACATCAAGTGCTTAGCACTCGTGGAAAATAATAAAGGCTCATTTGTGTAATATTTTTCTGACAATCGTAAAATTTTCCACTTTCTGCCTCAAGTGTTCAGCATGTTTCTCCAAGTTTATACAAACAAAAATCCCCTCTTCCCACAAAAGAAAACAAAATGGATATCTAACAAGCCATAGAAGCCTTCCACCAAAATTGACTGCTCTAGTGCAGATATTGAGGAGAGTATGGGAGGTCAGGGAGGACCTAGATGATGGATTTCCTTTCCTTTTGTTCCCAGACCTTACTTGCAGCTTTTGGTTTTTACTGTAGGCGTTAAACTTGTTACACGTGACAGAAAGTATTCTAGGGTGTATAGGACGGCATCTATGTAATGATTTTTTAAGAGTCTTTTAAATTAAGCTTTCATTTATTTGCTTTATGCAGTAGTAGGAGTCTGGACTTGGATGTATGTAGATCTTTTCCATATATGTATATATTCTCAAATGATGTGTCACCGCTCCTAGAATATGCTGAAAAAGAGCATTCATGTCAGTAATAACTCTTAAATAGAATGTCCTAAAACCAGATGGTTGTTTCCGCAGTTACGAGTCATATCTCCTAGAGGCGAGAGGTAAAAGGTGCTTTTGGGGCAGAGGTGTGGGAACTCAGATTTGTTTGTCGGTGCTTCTTCAAGCCGTCAGGAAGGGTATTGTGGGGCGAACAGTGGCCTGGGAAGCGCTGCTGTTGTCCTCTCAAATGCAGCTCATTTTTCAAAAACTAATTGATGTGTTCAACTGATTTTTGTGTGTTGCCAGAGAAAACAGCAGGGCATATTCAGACTGCACTTGGAAACCAAACTCACCTGTGAACTCATTACGGGGGAACACTCTTGCCTGGCTATTGCTCAGAAAGCGTTGGTGCCCATTCTGATGGGAACTTGTGAAACAGTGCGGGATTCTACATTCATGCTTTTGCTTTTAATGTCTGTGGGGGTGTTACTTACCATTTTACTCCTGGTTTTCAGCATGAAGAGAATAGCCAAACGCTCGCTCTTTACTGGTGATCGTTGCTTTTAGTTTCCTGACCATCCTGGTTTCATTGTTATCACTATGTCTCAGATGAAGAAAAGACACCTCTGTCACACCTTCTGTTACAGCAGATTGTCCCGCTTCTAAGGTTTTCCTTATCAGAAATGTTTAGTTACTTCTGAACCTAGAATATATTCTGTGAAAATGGAGGTGCTAGTGGTTGTGTCTCAAGTTGGCCAAGCCACCGGGCACGTTGCATGATGATTACTTTTGGAGAAGCGGGTAATATACAAAATGAATATATCACATGCGGAATTATTTTTATTTGGTTTTGTTGTGTGTTTTGGTGTTTTTTTGTTCCATTATAGAGATGATGATGACATCAATGATGTTGCCTCTATGGCTGGCGTTAATCTTAATGAAGAAAGTGCCCGAATTATGGCTACCAACTCTGACTTGGTTGGAACCCAGATACAGTCCTGTAAAGACGAACCCTTTCTTGCTGCTATACCTCTACATAAACGCATACTTGAAACGGGTGAGAAACGTGTCCTTTCCTTTTGATAGTGTTTCCTTCGGAGTTACGCGATTCTGAGTAACAAAGCGTGCTTAGCACTTAAGATTGTTTTTTAAGAATTTAATTACATAATCCTGTATTAGGAAACTTTCAAGGTTTTTGTGATAAAAGTAACTTTGTTATCTCAAGTTGGAAAAAAAGTAGGATACCGGTACTTTTATATTTCATGCTTTCCCCATGTTTTTTATGTCCAAGGATCTCAAAGCTCTTCGCAAACATTAATTATTTCTCACAATCCTCCTTCATGTTTTACACATGAGAAGATTGAAAGAGAGAGGTAAAGTAAGTAGTACAGGTCACAGAGGACACCTGTGAATCACATTTTAACAGAATGTTGAAGTTATCTTTCAAGATTTTCTTTCCTTATACAAACCAGCTGTTCAGTTCTTAACACCTGAATCTATTTAAGTTCCTTGTGATTTTCTTACAGCATTTTTTCAAAAAGGTGTATTTATTTATCCTGCTGTTTGAAAACAGAAGTTAAAAACTTTAGTAGAGAAAATAACTCTTCAAAATTAGTGATGTTTTAAGGTTAGCAAGTATGCTCAGGATGTATTTTATATGACGTATTTCATTAATACACTATATATGTTCTAGTAACTAAATGTATCTTTTTCAGCATAAGTTTGGTAATATTTGCAGAGCCATCAGTGTCTTAAGATACTAAGTTCAAATTGTTTTGGGGAATAAATCATGTATTTCTTTTGGAGCTATGCTTACGTCACTAGTTAAATTTGTAAGATTTTTAGGGATTTGGTTCGTGTAATTTTAAAGATAAGACCAAAATCTTGTTATAGTTAGTTAGTATAAAATCAGTATAGTTAGGTTTTGAAGTCATGCGCTTACTTCTGAAATGTTATTTGTATTTATGTTCGTTGAATTAATGGAAGCCTTTTTATACTGCAGTTGCCTGCGAAGTTCTCCATTGACTTATTGTCCAGCTTCGCTCTTGTATTTTAATTAGGGCCCTTTTAAGTTCTCATTCTGAGAAATTAATAGTTTTGCGTGCTGTAGTTACCGTGGCGCGATGGTGCGATGACGGTGGCGTTGTGTGATGCAGTCAGGGAGAGCGTACGCACAACACCTTGGAGCGGGTGTACCACCGCCGGGATGGGAGGCCAGCAAGGTCTTAATGACCTTGTTTGTTTGAGAAACTCTTGTTGAGGGATGCTCAGATACTAGTTTATACAGGTGTAAGAAAACAAAAGAGGAAACAGACATAAAACTGTTAAAAAGAAGGGGAAATCGGTAATGAATTTGCCATATAAGCCTTAATGAACTGTCTGGGTGTAACAATTGCTGCATGACATGAAGCTGTAATTACAAGTGCAGGACTTACAGGAATCTGTACATACTTGAAGAGCCACAGAACCCATCACACTATTCATCGCTGCCTTTTGGGGTTTGCTCCTCTGAGGAACAAATCCCTATGGCTGTTTTTGAAGCTTTATTGGCTTTGATAATTGAAATGAAACTTTCAAAGCTTTTAAAAGCAGCTGCAGGGATTTACTTCTCAAAAGCAGTGAATCCAGAAGAGCGGCCACTCCTAGTGATCTCCTGCAGCCACTTTTAGAGCTTTATTTTGGCTTTACATGAAGCCTTTTATAGTTCTGAAAGTGGCTGTGGGGTTCACTAGTGGCTACTATCTGGGATCTATGGCTCTTGAGGAGAGAATTCCTTCAGCTGATTTTGAAGTTTTAGAAGCTCGGTTTTCACTGTGTGTGGCCAGATCTGTTGTTTGCATAGGACCACACACACATTTGGTAGTTTGTGCTACTGGGCACTTAAAATAACGGCATTGTAAGTTCACGGCAAAACTCCAGTCTTGCCATATGTTGCTGTGCCCGGACACACCAGGGCTCGGCACAGGAGGCGGTGACCTTCGCAAGCACCGCAGGGGGAAGAAAGTACGTTACGTGAGTCCTCCTCATTCAGGTTTTGTTATGCCTGTTGACAAACGAGATAAAAGACATTGTTTCTTCTTACTTTTACCTGAATATGACTTAAACAGACCTATTTTCTACCTTTAAATCTATTCATATTTAATGATCACTTTAGGTTTAGGGCACGTTTTTAATGTTCTAGCAAAAGAGAGCTTTGCGCTATGTACAGTATTAGGAAACTGCTCTTCTCTCCTTTCTCAGAAGCTAGATCTTTCAAGTTTTCTGTAATATTAATCCCCTTCTCTCTTTTCTGAGTAAGAGCTGTGTCGAGCAACTCAGTAGTGTTCCCCAAAGGCTGTTTCAGAGATTGTGCTTCCATTCACCAGAGTCGGAATATAAACTGCTAAAGTGAGAGCAGATGCTGTTCGGTCTTTGGCAGTAACCACCAGCCAAATGCCTCAAAGTTATAATGAAAGAGTTTCTTAATATATTGTACGCTCTTATCTCTACCGTAACTTGGCAGTGATATCATCCAAAGTTTATTTTAAATCTAAATGACTACTATTATTATTGATCCTTTTAAATGGAAGAAGTAACTGAAAGGTAATTCATGCAAAGATATTCATCCTCTTCCCACATGCTTCCTTATCCAATTTTGTATCTAGTCATCTTTGGCTGGTAATCGCTGCCATTTGTTTGGGTAGGAAGGCAGGGCTGCGACTCTTTCAAATTGCTCGTTGAGGCAAAATCAAGAGTGGGTATTTCTGAGCAGATGATCTATTTCTTTTGCTATTCCATTCAGGATCCTAAAACTTTCAACCCTGATCTTTCTGTGTGATAGCACAGCACAATGAAACATAGCCAAGAGTTGTAAGGCTTTTGTTCCTCGTTTTGGGAAGCTGAGAGGCAGAAGGTTGATGTTCTTCATGCATGCGCGTGCTGATGCACATACAGACTCTTCAAACTTCCTAAGTCTTTAACTTTATGAGTAAAACGGGTTGCATTTCTTTAAAGGGCAAGATAAGCCTGTTAGACCCTCACAAATAAATAATGCTGAAAAATCCTTGCTTTTTCATGTGGTTTTATGGCAAAGAGGCAAGAAAAATAACCTTACTAATTTGTAACTGTTTCCCTTTTATTCAGTCATAAGCTATTTCTTGGTGGGTAAGAGCGCTGGATTAGTAAGGTTTTAGAAGCTAGTTTTTGACGTTCTGCGTTTCCACTGTTTACCTTAGCAGGTTGGTTTAAGTGTGACACTTTTCTCGGGTTTGTAACCATCTTGGGAAAAGAGAGGCTCCTTGATTCAGGAATTGCTTTATTACAGCATTTCTTCTGAGAGCAGATAAGAACTAGGCTGCACTGTATTTTATATTTAATATTAGTGAAAGGTAGCACAGGACATGGTGAAGGATGGGATAAACGGTGACCCTTTTTATATTGCCTGATAACCAAATACATGGAAAAACGGAACAGGTACGTTGTGTGCTTTCCTCAGAAGTCTTTTGTCTGAGAGTTGGTGGTCTCTAGAACCTCCACTAGTAGTTCCAAAGAGCTTTGCTTTATGTTTTGTGGTCAATAGAGCATGATATCCTCACAAGCTTAGAATCGGCAGCAGCTTATTAATTCCCACAGCTTTTGTTTGAATTCTGATTTCTTCTACAACCAGATGATACCATTTTGCTTTCATTTGGCTGTTCCTAAAATTGTCACAACTTGTGGAGAATCTTAACCATAAATTAACTGTCCTAATGCAATAATAATGAAACATAAGTTTGGCATACTGTATTCTCTGATTTAGATTGTTTCTTTCTCTGTTTCTCTTCACTTTCAGTGTTCTTCACCCCATTTTTCTACTTCAGTTTTTATTGTTACAGGGGACTGGCTGAATAGAATAATTACAAATGTGACATTCTAAGAAATGTGGGACTGGTTTGGACATATTGAATACATTTTAACTGTCCATCTTATATTTTCAAGTTATTTTTACTTAAATATGTATGATAAAAATGTATTGGAGAATCATCGATTTTTATTTTACGTTCATTCAGAATTATTTTTACATCTGCATTAGGAAACAAATTTTCCTATAGCGTGATTTTACGAAAGGCTGTATTTATGTCTGTTATCTAGCATTGTTACAAATTTCCCTTGGAAAAAGTCTATTCCGTTGACAACATAGCATACACCTGCAACATTGCCTATCATGAAATTAGCACTGGATTCTCTTGCTTCATCCAAACAGATTTTTAGGCTAGAACACACAAAGTGGTGCAAGCCAATTGTTAGGAAGCTTGAAAATGTGCTGAGGAATCCGAATTCTCCTAGTCCGGTAGTTAAAAAGCCTAACATCATCCTTAAAACAGCTTCAGAGAAGCGTGGCTTGAGAGAATTAAGGCACTGTCTCTCGGTGTGTAACAGTTGTAGCATTAGGCTCAACATAATTCATGGATTCACCTTTTTGCTATTTTACATGTAATATACTTTTTAATTCTGTCTGCTGAAATATTGATCGTTGTTCTACCTTGATTCTTTCTTTGTTCAGTCACACTTGAATTGCATGTCTGCTATAAAAATATGTGTTAAAATGTAAAGGAAGCAGCTTCTCTGTGTTTTCTGTATACCGGAGTGTGGCATCACAGTGGCAGCCCAGTTGTATGCATATGTATATATTTTAAATAAATAAATTGAATACTCTAGAGGGCATTTTATATTGTTAAGCCATCTAAATACTGATTGGGATAACCTTCATGGAACCAGGCCAGTAGATTTCAGAACCTCTATTTAAAGCATTTGTTACTGGTTTAATAAGTCATTCTGTCATCCCCGTCTCATCTGTTTGTTTGTCAACAGTTGTATTCATGTTTGAATGAGCTGAAACTGCTATTGATGATCGCTCTTTCATATACAGAGTGATTCTGACATAAAAGTATACCTAGTTCTCTGCTTGCTTTACTTTAGAGGGTTTTTATTGCTGCTTACATTACAGTTGTGGGTTCTGAAATTCGGAGCTATCAGATTGCCTGTGAACATTATTTTTTTGGTTTCCACTGCACTTTTTGTTGATGGGACTTAGTCGTTTTCATTGTTGACTTTTTATCTGTGAGTTGATTTGTCTTCAAGCTGAAATACACCTTTTAATAGCAGTTTTCCCACCAGCATCTTTCTGCCAGGACGACCTTCTTAACTGCCTGTGGACATAACTCTGGCTTGCGTTTGGAGATGGTTCTAACTTGCTCTGAAGCAAAGCGTTTTGAGGGTGTGCATTCTCCTCATGACATACTTGGTCCACTTGAACTGTACCTGGAGGGATGTTTTCTGTGATTCTAGTTGCCTTTTCTCAGGGGGAAAAAAAAAAAGTCATGTTAGGTATTGTGTAATGCAAATTGCAACTTTCTGTGCATGCCAAATACATGGACTTTCTCTAGTTCCTATGACCTCAGTATGTCACCTGCAGAGGTGTGGCAGGTGTAGAGATGTATCTACATTCTAGAATAGTTGTGCAGAGTTTTTTCATTGGCATAAAACAAGCAATTTGCTAGAAAGTTTATTTAGATTAGAAGGTGTGAACTGCTCCCAGTCTTCTTATGAGTGCCCATAGTTGTGATAATTTAGTTTCTTATGTTGAGATTGGAGTTTATTGTACATGTTCAATGGAGAATTGGGTTTTATAGTTCAACTTAATCAATTGTTAATGTTGCAATATTATAAGACAATTGTATGTCATTTACATTTACTATTTCTTTTTCCAAAAGGGTGGGAATACATTCCCATCTTAGTATCAGCAGCAGTGTTGCCAAATAAACATAGTCAGTGAGTATTTCAGCAGAATGTTAAACTGTATTGTTGTTCTTTCTTTAATAGGTCCATGATTAGACTTCCTGCTTTACAAGATGTCCCAACATGTGTTGGAATGGTAACTTCAGTACCACCTGAGAGCTTGGAGTCTGCCTTTCTGTGAAAGGTAGGGCAGCTTCCCTTCAATGTTCTTTGTGTATTTCTAAGGTTTTCTTTTTATTAATCTTATTGGTTCTGCAACACTACAGAATCTGAGTTATGCTTTTAGCAGTATCACTGCTAAGTGCCAGAACTGATGTTATTTTATCAAGTAGTAATTTTTCTAAATAAATGTAGATATGTTCAAACTATGATTATTTATGAAGAAAACGAACCTATTTCTTCAGGCATCATTTTCAAAGGTTTTACTTCAATTGGACTGAGAGCATGGCCATACTACTTGCTCCCAGAAATATTTGGAGAATTCAAGTTTTGTTTTCACCATAATACCTTGCTTTTTTGTTTTATGAATGTAGCGGAAGGGCCTTCTTTAAAAGGTCTTGCCATTTCCAGAAGGCAGTTCCGGCCTTCAAGGCCGACCAAAATATGTTGCCCAGCCTCAGATTAAGTTTGTATCTGGGAACTGAACACCTTAAATTTCTTGGTCTCTGCAAAGGAGAGTAAAATTAAGATCATCATTCTGTGGAGATGCATTCTCTACCAGATTCATCTATAAAGTCCATCTCATAAAGAGATTTCTGGTAATAAGTATTGGATGTGAAATAAGAACAATAAAAAGAAAACCTTAGAGAACCATTCAATATTGCAATAAAGCTGACTTACATTATCCCTGTAGGCAAACTCCATGCTCTAGAGGTGGTACTAATGTCCCCAACTCTCAACACATGTTGGAACATCTTTGTGGAGGAGGAAGTCATTGATCAGGGAGCAGCATCTTCAAGGATCGTTTAAGGGGGAAAAAGTAAAAGGTAATATTTTCTAAAATACCTTGAAATGATTGTTCATTATGTTTATTTGGCAATCCTGCTGCTCATACTAAGGTTACTATGTTTTCATTTCTTTAAATTACTGAAAAACCTTGTAAACTTCACTTCAGTCTTTCCCATGAGTTCCAATCACATGTTAGCCTCCTTCGTGTTCCTCAGTCTCCTGCTTACAAAGTCCAGGTTTTGCTATAACTCATTGGCAATTTGACACCTTTTTTCAGGGCTTATAATACAGAGAGTATTAGTCTGTGGTTTAACCAGTTTTGCAGTGTCTAGTGTTCAATAAGTCACAGCCAAATGATGCAAAGTTTTGAACTGGTACAAAGACATTCCACTGGTAACGAAAGGGTGTTTGTTTTCAAGGAAGTAGCTGCAACACTGGATGTTGTGCCTGATGAGGTACCACCATCTGTTCTTGCACAATGATGCAGAAGTGTGACTTTAATGCCAACGATGATAAACTACAGCTGTTCTGACAAAATCAAATGACCGTGTCTGATCTGGATAAACTTTGTAGTGGTGGATGATCTGGTAATGCATGGATTTGATGTTAATGAATGTGACACAGTGTCCTGATCTTGATGACTTTTCCTCCAATCCCGGATGTGCACAGATGAAGGTGCTGACATTTTGAAATTCAGGTTATGGTCTTCGGTCTACCCTTCTGGTATCCTTTATAATGTCCGGTATTCTTTGTCCATATCCTTTCCCCTTGACGTGTCCATCCCGCCTCCTTAAGATGAGGCCTCGTGTTGAGCTCGTGTGCCTGAGACTTGCAGTGGGCAGCTGTGATACCTGTCCACACACGTTACCAACAAGACTTTTCTACTGTCAGAGAGGTGGTTTCTCCAGGAAAAAAAAGTTGCCAAAATGCCTGCATTGTTTACAGAAGTTGCTTTAAAAGAACAGAAGCGCATTGGCAAATTCTGATACTTGCTGCTCCTTTTAATCCTTGTATGGCTGGGACTGAGTGTGTTCTGTTACAGATGCCGACGTCTGTGCCTCCACATGCGTTTGTCATCTCTGACATTCTTACAACAGCTCCTCTCCACCTCTGTCTCACCTGACATACCGTCACAGTCGTATACGTCTTGTATTTAAGCCTGAGGTCCTGTAATGGTTTAGTATCTTTTGATCTTGGGCTTAGCCCAAGCAGCACATTCTTCTAGCCTACATGAAAAAAATTAGGGGATAAATCCCTAACTAACAACCTCTCTATTGTTTTCTTAAGAACTCTTACTGGTGTCATTGCCATATTAGTTCTTTCTCATCTGGTCCCTCTAACAATTGCTTTTGTTTTGAATCTGCTGTGAGGAACCAAACACAAAAGTGCATTGAGGCATGTACTGTTATTCATAAAAATAGTGAGCTTATTTTCCAGTTCTCTACAGTCGCGCTCTGTTTATTCTTGAATGTTCCTGAATGTCTTTGGACATGCTTATTATGTTGTGTTGTATTTATGTTTTGAGAAAACTAAGATTAAAAAAAACACACTAAAATCATATAACTGTAATCTGTATATTCTCCTTTGACTTGTTGAGACCTGCACCTATTCCAGTTCTCATCCCCTCCTCTGTCTTTTACATTTTCCTTGCGCTGTTCAGTGGCTGCAGCACAGGTTACTGGGATTAGAGAGTAGGATCTGGATGTAGTTCTCAAAAATTCTTTGACCTTCAGTGCCTCCCTTTTAATAACTTCAGCATCCTCCCTTCTTATAGGATATATGCATGAAATTGCACAAAAGTAATCTTAAAGAGGAATTATTAAAAGAGAAAGGATTAAACATCAAAATTAAGAATAATGTGTTTCCTTAGCGCATTGAGATTTTGATTTCTTCTGAAAGAAAGCAGGTAATATACAGTTTAGGTACAGAAGAGAATAGGGAAAAGATTAATAGTTATTAGCTTCTGTTCCTTCAGAGTTTACATTCTTTCCTCTCTGATCGAGCTGTCTGAATACCAGGTATTTTCTTCTCCTCGATGCACTGCTCTATATGTTCGTGCTTCCATGATTTGTGGCAACTCCTTCCATTTTCCAAGCCCCCACATACCTGTGCATAGTGTTGATTGGTGACTGGCTTGGGTCTGTTAGAAAACACTAAGGATAATAAAAAGGCTCTTTAGGGATGATTAATAGCTGCCTTTCAGCTGTTTAATTACCTAGCTTAGAGACAGAATTTTGGAAACTGGATTGTCTGGTTATATATATTTTAGGTGAGACCTCTTCTCAAATTAGTTCTTTCTTTTTGCCAAAAAGTATGAATTATGTGTGGGTTCCCAGACTTACCCACCTGGTTGAGAATTCTTGGAGAAATGAAGACTTTTTTTGTCATTCTTCCATGACTTCCATCAAAAAACACTAATCGTATGAGTAGGGTTAAGTAGGATTCTTGAGAAATTCTTTTTCTACTCAGTGGACTTTCTGTCCTGCCCCAAATCCCACTAACTTGTGTAAGAGCTTTGAATCAGCACAGAAAACAGGATCAGACATTTTGGGGCTGGGTTATACATAGGTTTTAGATGGATACAACTATTTCTCTGTCTCTGTTGTGTTAAAATAATTATACTAATATGATCCCCTACAATGGAGCTTTTTTTCTGGTTTTGCCTTCAAAAGAATTTGGGTTATCAGATGAAATTAGAAGGTAGAAGTTCAAAACAGACAAAAAGGGCTATATTTTTTGCCAGGTGAGTAGTTGTGGGACTCTTTGTTTTAGGATGTTGCAGGTTGAAAAAAAATTGTTTGAAAAATTAATGGGAAAAGGATTCCATCCTGGCCTAATAGAGAGGAAGCTAAGATCCTGTAACCTGGTGTGGTCCTAGGCTGTATGTTGTCGTGTAGTTAGCACTGCACGCTTTTATTTTTTAAATAGTCTTCCAGCAGCCTCTCCCACCAGTGCTGTTATAGAAATTATGCTGGACTATATTACCCCGTATAGCTTTTCTTAGCTTTTTTATACAATTAAATAAATCCATAGTTATTTATTATAGTATAGTTTGTATGGAGTAAGTTAAATCCACTGTAGTACCTGAAAAAAGCTTTATAAATGGTTTTGTACCAGTGCATTCACACTACAGAGCTTATGAGTCTTAGTTGAGTCTTACTTTGCTAAAATAATCGGGTTGGTGTTTACTTTGGAGGGTGCAGGAGGAGAAGAGTATTAAAATTTGTGTAACGTTTATTCAGAATTTTTATTCCTTTAGGTTAAGTTACAGTTGTATGACTGGTTACCTTTTTTCTGCTGTGTCTTGTACTGAAAATGGCTATGTGTTTTGAGGATTTTAATCTATAAGTTTTGGATTTAGTAATATATTTTTAAAAAGCAACTGATGTTTCAGCAGTTTCACAAAAGGCTTGCTGGGGAATCATCTCAAGGTGGGTAGTTCTGAAGAAGTACAGAGCAAATACTACACCCAGCACGTCTTGAGTTCTCAAGAAGACTGTCCACTTTTATCCAGAAGCTGGCTCACGAGAGAACTTTTATTCTAAGAGGGGAGGAATGTTCTTTCACAAACAAGCTTACCAAAGTAATTAATGGAGGATCTTCTGTTATTTTGTAAATAACAATTACATGGTGATAAAAGGTCATTGTCTTTAACAAAGTCGGTTTATTACATCTGAAGGTTCACTGGAAATACAGCGTTGAACAGTATCAGATACTGGTTCACAGAATCTTTCCCATTCCAGTTCAGGGCTGGTTTGGAGCTGTGGAATGTATCTTGGCCATCTGCCCCTCACAGAGGGGTGCTGGTTTGTACCTGCTAGAGGGAATCGTTTACCAGATCTCAAAGCACTTGGCACTGATTCCCCCTCGCTTGGCAGGAAACACTCCCTAGCCCGTGGCATCCCTAAACATGCTCCAGGTTATGGGCTCCTCGGAGGCGCCTGCTCACACCACTTCCTTGGGATTGGCTGCTTTTGTGAAAGTAGCAACTACAGATTCTTGGTTTCTCCATTCTTCATCCTGTCTTCCAGCATCTGACAGGCATAACAGTACAGCAAGTCAACATTTATTAAATTATTTACGCATTTAGTTAGTAAGACTTAAAGTGAAGCTTTTATTTAAAGGACTGGAAACAGGAAAGTACAGCTAAAATTATCATACTCTTTCTTTTGCTTGAGATCACTAGGTTATCTTCTACCCCTAGGAATCTCTAATCCTAATCATCACAGCTAGTGATTTGTTGTTTGCACTATCACTCTGTTTAACGAGCTTTGCCTTCAGTTTTTAACCCTTAAAGTCTGTTTGGGGCTCTGGTAGCTCCTCCTTCCCCCCCCTCCCCCCCGCAAACCCATTTTGTACCCAAACAACCTCCTCATTTTTTTTCCTTCGTTGTGTTCCACCCCCCATTCTCTAGCTTCATGTTTAAGGTTGGGTTTTCCCTGTGATAGCAGTAGGAACGCGGTGCTGGTGGATTACTGTGCAGGCTGAGGGCACTGCTGTGTGGGAGGTGGACCCCCTTCTGAAGTCCCACCTGATGAGGTTGGGACGAGTATGTTCAAGAATTGCCATTTGTGCCTCCTCGGGGTGCCAAGGGCCCTTCGTGCATTAGAGTTATTGCCCTGTTGTGTTTAGTCAGCCCAATAGTTAAATGCTGTTGCTTAGTTTAGAATTATTAATGTAATAGTATGAGACAAAGCACTTGTTGCTTTCTCTGGATTTCATGACCCACTTTCTGTAGAGACCACACATGGTGTGTCTTAGGACGTACAAATGCTGCTTGTCTGGCTTTAGAACATGAACTGCTCTTCCCTTTTCCCCAATTTCTCCAGAAGTTCCCGTATAGTGTAAGCCTGGAACACTCACTACTTAACTGATCATGTTGTATTTAATTACATGTAATTTTACAGAGATTAAGGTGTTTGAAGCGTTTCACTGCTGACACCTACAGCAGAACTATAAAATACTCAGTTTCCCTTATGCTATTGAAATGGAGGAATGGAATTTATTAAAGAATTGCATAGTTTGGAAGACTGCAGAAATTCAAGTGGTAGTTTTTCCAATACCTTGCTGCTTTTCCTGATGGGGAGGATTGCAGAGGGCCCGAGGGGTGTAGAACCGTGGTGGCTCTGTGGAGACAAGAGGAAGGGGGCTGGAGCCTAAAGTCCCAGGTGCAATCCAGGGCGCAGCCGGGGCTCCATCAGCATGGCCCGGTGCGTCTTCTTGTGTTGTTCCAGGTCTGATGCTCTCGAGTGGGGTTACACAAAAGTTTAAACAAATAAGGTTTGTTAACGGCGAGGGGAGGGACCTGCGTGGCTTATCGCCGTGGGTCAGCGCACAAGCCAGCTCTACCAGCAGAAGAGGCCTGGACCAAAGAAGTCTGGCTCCACTGGTGTCTCGGGCCAGTGTCGCATGCACGGAATTTAAAGTTTGAGAGGTCACTGCTGGTTTTAAGATGATAGCAGATTGTGCTTTCTGCAGGTCTGGCTGACCGGTGGTTAGGGCAAATAGAGACTAATTACGTGCCCTCCCAACATTTCTGTTGAAGGACAAGACAAATTCAAGCCCTAAATACATGCTGTTTAACTGTTTAAAACCAGTTCCTCAAGATTTTTCTGTTTTAAGTGTAAACATAAAGAGATTTTATACAGGCACTCAATAATTTATTACATCAATAATCAGAGTCAGACCTAATGTTTTACAAATAATTTTTTTAATCTTTGATCTCAATCCTGTCAGTCCTCTTAAAGTATAAATTATTAAAGTAACTTTTTGATTCTTTGAAAGCCTATCTGCAAAGAATAGTGTTTATCTTTTATTTCTCAAATAGGGCAGTACTCTCCTTACAATTTATTTCAGTTTGTTTGATCAATAAAATATAATTAAACTTTTAAAGTGCAGCAAAGCCAGTACCTTTCGGATACCTAAGCAGATGACAGCACTCTTCAGAATTTTCAGTTCCTGGGACCTGAAAGTTTTCAATGACAAGGTTGAGGTGCTTTTATGTTTGTAAAAAACAATCTTGTGCTAGTGACACATATGCCAATATCAGAATAATATTGCTGAATGTTTTTTCCCTCAAGGTTTTTGGAACTTACATACAAGTTCTGACTTTCTAGAAACTCTATTGCAGTATCTGAAACTCTTAAATAGAGTATAGTTTATTTGTAACAAAAATACTCTAACACTTATACTTCCTTTGCATGCTGTCTCTTATACTGTAGATCTTTATTAAATGCTGATTGAACCATGGTTTGCTATTAAAGCTTCCAAATCTGTAATATAAGAATTAATATGCAGGCAGGCTTTATTGTGTTGTTCTATAAGCGCTTAGCGGATTAGAAATTTACTTACTTTCTGGCTATTAATTTGTGATCCCTCATGTTTTTTATGTAGGATAGTGTGACTAACCCGACTGCTTTAGTAGCATTTGATGCCTCTAAGGGTGTGTTGAAACTGAGTCCTGCCACAAAGAACTGAAGTGTTTGTGCAATCAGTCATCAATTCTTGATCGCCTTGTACAGTTCTGGTGTAGCAGAGATCTGGCAAGAATACTTGAATGAAGAACGCAACCTTACTTATATCTTTAAAAATATAAAAACTCAAATTCAAGTCGAGAGATTGGTTAAAATTATGGCTTGGAGCATTCCTCTGCTCCAGCTCCGTTTTTGTTGTTATCCTTGATGATGTTTTTATCGTAGCTCTAGGAAAAGTTCAGAATTACATTGCTAAAGTAGTTTTAAAGGCTTGAAGCATATACTTGTTATCAAAAATGTCTAAATTTAACAAATGTATTATTTAAAAGCAAGCAACTTTTTTTCAAATTACACACTTTTTGATGTTTTACTTTTAAGTGTGTGGCTCCTTACTGCTTTAAATGCAGAATTTTGGTCACAAAAGTAGAAGTTACGATGGCCATGTTATCAAATTTTAAGCACATTAAGATCATCACCTAAAAGTCAAACAAATTCAACCTTTTTTTTTTTTAACAAAAGACAGGTGATAGCAGTCTGCTGGTAGAAATTAAGATTAAACAAAAAACCAAACTAATTTTCTCTTTGCATTTTGCATTTCTGTACGTATGTAAGTGTATGCATCATGACTTCTTATTGCAATGATCAGATGGTGCATTTCAGACCAGACTCCAGAATGGTAGGACCTAAATAAAGATGAAGGCACTGTCCAGTGACTTGGTTAAGAAAGATGAATAATATATTGAGGATATTTCTGTTTTGCAATACAATTAAGTATGTATAGTATTGTAATATATATGTGAATATCATGTTTCTTAAAACTGTAAATTATATTTCTTTTCCTACAACATCATCAGTCTGGGGAATCTTGCAAAAGGGAGAGAAGTCTTTCTGTATTAAAACTGAGAAAAGTAATTATGCAGACTAGAAGAATATTCAGGCATTTCCTATTTAGAGAGCAGCATCATTTTCCTTTGATGGCAGAGAAAATTCCAGTACGTTTCTTATAAGTGATAGCGGATGAAACTCAGGAGGAGATGTAGCAGTGAAGAAAAAAATACTAAGACTTTGATACAGGAACATATGAAATTTAACAGTTTCCAGCCCTTTGCACAGGTTCATTTTCTACTTGGCATTTTCTCTGAGTAGCAGAAAGCTAAAAAACACGAACGTGAAGCAGTGGCATTAGGATTTTTCTGAGGCCAGTGGATCAATAAAGTGGTATGCGTGACTGGATGAAGTATAACTGGGCCAGCCTTTCTCACTGTAGATGAGATTGGTTTTTCAGGAGTACGTTGGTAATTTTCCCATCCTTGCCCCAAGTACAATCCCAGTATTTAAGTCACGTGCCAAATCTTTGTGTAGTATACAGCTTAGGAATGCGCCCTGCTCTGACATCCTACGCTAACAGGGTTTTGACTTGTGTAAATTCGATCAGGGAAGACGTGATGATGCTTCCACACATGATGAATGTTGTGCATGACAAGTTGACTTTTTTAAAATTTATCTTTTTGTCTTTTTGTAGTCTGGTTTCTTGACACTGATTCATTTTGGGGGAAGCTTGGTTTGTGTTCTTTCTTCCTTAGCCTGTTTTCCAAAGAAAGCTAGCCTGAAGTGATTGCACAGTCTGTTCGCCTTCCTTCTCTCTCCCTTCAGGTAACTTTTGAATCCCCTGATAAATCAGCAGCTAGATAACCCCTCCGCCTGTGCCAGTTGAGGGACAGATCAACTGGTTTTTCCCTTCTCTTTGCCCTTCTGTCGGGTTGGCTGCCAGTCAGCGCTCTGTTAGAGACTGGCCAGCCCATCCTCAGGCTGACCGGATGCCAGGGGCTGATCCCAGATGGATGAAGGAACTAAGGGTATTGTGTGATAATAAGGAATATGGGAGGAAGTTGGAGCTATGCAGGAGGACAGGGATCACAGGTTGGAAGAGAACTTGAGTGGTCATCTAGTCCAACCTCTTGCTGAAAGCTGGGTCAATGTAAAATTCAGACAACGTTGCTTAGGGTGTTGTCTGGCTGAGTCTTAAAAACTTGGAATGTGGGAGAGTCTGCAACTTTTTTGTGCAAAGTGTTCTAGAACTTAATTATCTTCGTAATCAAGAATTCTTCCCTATATCCAGTCAGAACCTCTGCTGTTTCAGTTTGTGAATCTGTTTCTCATTCTTCTTCCAGGCATCCTGAATAAAGAGTCTGACTCCATCTTCTCAATAACCTCTCCCCTAAGCATTCTCTTCTCCAAGATAAAGCACCCTCAGGTTCTCCTCATGCAGGTCACGTGCTCCAACCCCATAATCCTCTTGGTGACTTTTCCCTGGCCTCAAGTTTTTCCAAGTCTTTCTCGTACCGGGTGACCCAAAACGGGCTGCAGAGTTCCAGATGTGGGCTGAGTGAAGAGGAGTAGTCACTTCCCCTGGTGTACTGGTTACAGCTGCTCTGCCATTTTGCCATTCATACAACCCAACATGCCATTAGTCTTTGTTGTCACCAGGATGCCCTGCTCAATCCTGGTTCGCCTACTGCCCACCGGACCCTCGTGTGCTCTCTGTCAGCACTGCTGTCCTGGTGGGCAGTCCCCAGCCTGCCTCGTGGCAGACAGTCCGTCCCAGGTGCAGGACTTTGTATTTGTCCTTCTTGAATGTCATGAAGTTCCTGCTGGCCTGCTCATGAGGTCCTCCTGACTGGCAGCCCTTCCCTTTGCCCCGCTCCGTGTGGTGCCATCTGAAGCTTGATGAGGGCGCTTTGTGTGTCCCCCTCCAGGTCACCCAGAGGGTGTTAAGAAGGGTAAGTCCTGGGACAGGCTCCCGAGGGGCTCCATTTGTAATTGGCCTCCAGGTAGTTTTCTGGACTTGAGTATCGCGTTGAGGGATTTCAGGAGTAGAAAGTTACTGGGATATTGCAGAGGCTGATGAAGAGGGTGTAGGACAAAAACTTGAGGAACTAGGCGTCTCAGGGAATGGTCTTTTGATTATGGGTGAATTTCTGAAGAGTTAAATAGGCAGAACAAGCCATATAATGGTTGAATTTCCTTAGAACAAGTCTTTAAAATTAGGAAAACCTTTATTGTGAAAAAAACCCAAGATGATGATAGTTCTTTGTTACGAAAGGATTGTGTGCGTTCAGGGAAATTGGGTAGCTCTAGTTACACTGCTGAAATTCAACGAATTATTATTTCAACAATTATTCATTCATACCCTTACCTAGAATACTCGACAGAATTTTCCATCTCAAACCTCTTTTCTGGATACTAGTTAATTGAATTTCCCTTCTTACTTGCATTTTATCTTTCAGACTAGGGTTTTTTGATTGATAGCTTTGCTTACACATGTTTGCATAATAAAATGGTGCATGCTGAAATAGGTCTTGATATTGCAAGTCCGAGTTGCAGAAATAGCTTCTGCCCGGCTGAATAGTCCCACGGAGTTCAAGGATTTAATTTACATGAGTAACAGTTGCAGCATTGGGATCTTAATGCGTATGTCTGCTTTCCATTATACGTTCAGCTTTCAGCAACTTCGGCAGAGTTCCATCTCTATTACAGAGGACACCAGGAAATACTTAATTTTTTTTTTTAGCGATAAAGCAAAAAAATCAGTTAAAAAGCATATATGCGTATTGCTAAAGTCCTTAAGGTAACATGTACAATATGGAGTCAGTGATGGCTTTAAGTTAAAGAGATAACGACTTCAAAGAAACATTAAAAAAATTAATATCAGAAATATATGGCACAGAGAATTCAGCTCTGGGAAGTGCGGGAATGCTGGACTTACAGTGATGTAATAAAATATACATTTAAATAGACACTGCAGATCAAAAATAAAAAAGAGGCAGAGCCGGGGCGAGGGAGGGCTGGAGGAGAGACGACCCCTTTCACGCAGCTTGGCAGGCGCCGGCCGCAGGAACCGTCGGGCGGCCCCGATTCGGAGCAGTGCCGCTGCCGGCCGTCCCGCGCGCTGGGCACGGAGCTCCCCTCGGGTCCCAGCCCTGGACAGCCGGCTGGCACGTCCCCGAGAGCGCCCCGTGCCGCTCCTTCCTCGCCGGCACTTCTGAGCCGTGGGATGGTTCTCGCTCTCGCGTTGGGCCAGGCAGAGATGGGAACGTCTCGCAAAACAAACACTCCTCCTTGAGCCGCTCAGGTTTGCATTCACTTGGGGACCCCCCCCGCAAACAGAGATCACTTCTGTAATGAGCCATTCAGGAAGCGCTTTCCAAAATACTCTCAAATTAATTTCCTGTAGCGTTTTGCATACCTGTTAACCTTTCACAACTGTTTTTAAAAGACTTGGGTTCATTCACTGGAAAACTGACTCCGTGTCATCAGAGTATTTACTCTTTTATGGTGGGGGAAATCCAATAATCCATACAACAGGCAACTGCTCTTTTTTTGTGTGTATAAAAAATATATATATATACATATATCTGTGTGCACACACACGAGTTTTCTATCCAGAAGAATGTCAGACGTATGTATGTCTTTGTAGGACCGTAGCTTAGACTAGTATGTATGTTCATATATCGACAAATTTATATCCAATGCTTCATAATTATTTTGACGAATTCAGGAATTCTTAAGTGTTACCCATATTGTTGTTTCTGTAGCTTAGGTGTGTTTTTAATCTATCAGTACATTAGACCGGAGAGCGTTTGCTTTTTGTGTAAACTCAGCACAAAGTATCAAATGTCCAAATAACTAAGAATACGTCTGGTAGCAGTGTTTGGTGTTTTTAAATAACTGTTGTTCATGTGACTTTCTTTCCTTATATTCAGTTAATAGGGTTGGTTTCTTTCCTAAAGAATTGTTATTCCTGGTAGTACGCCGGGAGCGCAGGCTGCAGCGTGCAGGCGTGTGCTCTGGGCTGCAGCCTCACCTCGCCGACACGGGAATTTCCTGCACTGGTACATCTGAAAACGGAGAATTTGCTTTTGCTGGGGTAGAACAACTGCAAACTGAAATTGTCTCCTGCTCTGTTACGCTTTGTTTTGATACACCAGGATAAACTTCAGTAAAGTTATTAAATTCTTTCCACGCATTAAAAAAATGCTCCGATTTCTCTTTCAAACTTGAAAGTGTAGTCACATCTCTTTTCAAGGGGTCATGAATGTATCACCAAAGCTACATAAATACAGTCGTGGATTTTTCTGTTCAGAAAAATGAAGTTATGACTTTATGTTCTTTAGAGGTTTGAGGGCTTTTTGTGGGGGGGACGAGCTAATTCTATTTTGTTTTGTTTTTTGCTTTAGCTAAAAAACTAGGAATTACTGATGTGCCAGCTGAGGTGGTTACTTTTATTTCCCATGCAACACAAAACAGATTAAGAACAGTGATAGAAAAAGTGACCGTGATAACCCAGCACCGAATGGAATCGTACAAAGTAAGTGTGCCAAGAAAGGTATTGTACGTTACCGAGCGGTAGCGGTGCGGTGTGACGCTGTTTCCTCGTAGCACACGGTAGGTGTTTCGCGTTCGTTGTGGGCGCAAAGCGTGTTTCAGTGGCAGGTTTGTCCACCTCTGTGAGCAGGAGGAGTGCGGTAGCACTGCTCGCCAGGTGTACCTCCCTCCTCTGCCACACAGCTGCTGTGTGGAATTACGTTTTCACCCTTCTGTGCTAAAGTCCCTAGCGTGGAGCGCATGGATTGCGCCGAAGGCTGTTCATTCCTGAGGTCTCCTTTTTTGACCAAGGTAACCACTGATTGGATCAAAAATGCTTCAATATACAGGAACCCATAGTAACTTTACATGTCCTTGGCCGTGAGAAATACTAATATTTTACAAAAGCTACCAGTTTGTCTTAAACCAGCGACTGAAGAATTCAGCTGAAAATTCTTTGCTGTAATTAAACAATGATGTTCTCTTTAAAAAAAAAAAAAAAAAGCTGTTCTGGTTCTGTTGTTAGTGATTGTATTCTCGAAGAAAATGGAAATAATTGAGATATCCTAAACCAGGGGGGAAATTTAAATAAGAATCTGCAAACCAGTTTGAAATTCCAATAGATCAAACCTCTTTATTGATCAATATGAAATATCTCTTTTGATAAAAGCAAGATGCTAACAGTTGTTAACCTGGTGTAAAAGCAAGATGGCAATAAGCAATTGTCTTAAGCTGTCCTTAGATTTCTTTAGTGTGTATATACATTGAGTCGCTCTGGTTTGGTTTTTCACTTGGTTTGGGTGTGTTTGGGGTTTTTTTGTCCCCCTTGAGTGAAAGCCTGGTCAAACAGCTTTGGGCTGTATCTTTACCCACCTGTTTCCCAAACCTGAGTCACAGCTGGACTAATTGCATGTGACATTTGCAAAAAAAAAAGTTTTTGGAATCTGTGATTAGAATCAACATTACTGCGATAGAAAAAAGGATTAAAAATATAACGGCCACTATGCCTGTGCATTACCTACACGTACATCTTTCTTTGGGATTGATGGATATATTCTACTATATTGGACTAAAAGTAAAATCTCCTTGTTTCTTTCCAATGCTCTTCATCACCTTCAGCAGTGTTAAATCCTTCCTTCCTTCTCCTAGGGTGTTGTCTGAGAAGAAAACACTTCATTTAGCCCATGTTAAGCCAAAGATGCATTTAAAATAGTATCTTAACAGATTCTTTGGCGGGGTGGGGGGTGGGGGAGTGTTGTCTCTGATGGAACCGTAGCATTTTCATTGCCTTCTGTATATTTCTTGGTTAATGGTTTTCCTTGATTTTGTAGCATTGCAGTCAAAAAGGAAAATATTATGCAGATAAATGAGATGGAAGTAATACGAATAACTTATGTTTCTGACTGACATTCTGAGTGTTCCCCATGTGGCTTATGTCATAAATTCTTATTGTTTGTGGGCTACTAGGAAAGTTTGCATGCTCTTAGTTGTCAGAACGTTCTGCTATTTTAATTTTAATTAGAGGCTTATTTTGAACTGATTTTTTAGCTATAATGCTGCATCTTGATCATGTCTGTTACTAGTTCGAGATGTGTACAAGTACAGGAATTGCAGTTTGTAACCAGGCTTATATCCTATCTCTAGGATTGTTCAGTATGTTAAGCATCTTGGGTGTGTTGGTTTTTTTTTTTTAATTCAGTAAATCTGTTTCGTTTATTTTTTTTTTACATTTGATATCACTGGTGCTGGTAAATGAATCCTTGTTTTGTAACTTTGCTTAGATATTAATTAAATAATAAGACTCTAGTTACGTTATTAAACATAGGCTGTCTTCATTCCCCCAAAATTAAAAAAAAAAAACCAGAAAAATTTGTTTTATTGTTAGTAGAGTGAAAAGATTTAAATGTAAAACAGCCATAGTTTTCTTTAAATATATACTCTTGATGAAAATGCATGTTTTCATCACTGTTCTTATTTTACAGGATGATGAATGGTACGAACAAGCTACAGACGTCCGATCGCAGTTAAAGTTTTTTGAACAGTTGGAGCGTTTAGAAAAGCAAAGAAAAGATGAACAAGAGAGGGAAATTTTGCTAAAGGCCGCCAAGGTATCTGCTTTACTCTGGTTTTTTTAGACTACGTAACAATTCATAATCTTCAAACAATTATTTAATTTCTTGAAATCTGCTTCATAAACACATTTTGTTTCTTGTACCAAAAAGATACTGTTGTTGGGACACGACACCTGTGATTCATTAAGTCGTGCTCTCTTATCTGTGATGACTCCAGACCTACCTGACTGGAAGGCGCCTGCGTTGCCAAGATACAGCTCTGAATTTGATGGGTTCTTGGGGAATATAGGAGACAATGGCTAACATTTGCAAAATAACTTGGTGAAATAATTTTCACAATTGCCTTTGAAATTTAATAGATGCCAGGGTTTCTGTGCCCTTTGAAAATCGTAGCCTACGCTTCTAGTATTTAAGCACAATTCAATAAATTGTTATGGATTTTTTTGAGGCTTTTTACTTCTTGAGTTTTTTGAGGCTTTTTACTTCTTGAGTTTCTAGACTTTTTTTTCTAATAAAAGGTTTTGTTCATTTGTTTAATTTAAATACCGTATGTTCCATTTGGTGTTCCAGTCACCTCTATATAACTGCATTATTTAATTGATTCATGCCTGTCTTCAGTTAGCTATCAATTCTTCTGGACTTGTTCCTTGGGAACTTTAATTCCAAAGACTGACTGTTCATATGTACACTAGAACAAACTAAGGCAGTATTGATGAAGACCATACAGGTATAGATAAATTTACTGTTTACAACTGCAAATTTAATTACATGTATTATTTCAAACTGCAAATAAGTTTATCCCTTAGTTATCTCAATTTTCATTGCATTTGCATTTTCATTCAATTATTTATTGTCTATTGAGAGGAGATTATACAGAACAACTCAGTGCTCAATTGTAGCAGCCTCTGATTTTGTGCCATTAAGGTGCACAAATTGAGAGATTTTTTCAAAACACCTACCCTTGCTTATTTCAGAAACTTTTTTTCTCAATTTGGCTGCTTTAATCTGTCCTGTTTTCACTTTTCATTTATAATTGTTCACATTGTTAAATATTCCACAAATTTCCATGTAGCATACATGCTTTTTGAATATTTAGATGGAAACAGATTTACTGTTTTCATTCTCAACGTTTATTTCTTAAAAATAAAGAAAGGCTTATTTAATTTTTTATCCTATTTTCTCCATTCAGTGAATACGTCTTGGTGAATCATGTTTTCCTTTCTGCGTATCCTGCTGCTTGTTTGTTCTGTTGGTTGGCTTTTTTAGTGGACGTTGAGGAAAGTACAGTAGCTTCTAGTCCTTAGTTCAGAAAAGTTTCCCTGACTGCACAAAGCCTTACGCGTGCTGACCTGAGGCTGGGACCTCCTGTTGTCCCTTCCAACCTGAATTACTTCATGATTTGTTGTTCTTTGGGATTTGGGTTTTTTTCTTGTTTTAGTCTTGAATTATATAAACTCCGAAGTCAAAATTTAGGAAATAATAAATATGTGGTCAACAAGTTTGATTTCTGTAGATTACAGAAAGAGCAAATTAAAGAATTCTACAACAAACAAGTACAAAAAAGTCCTCTGCTTGTTTTGAAGAAATTATTGTAATGAAAATAATGAATGCACAAAGCAACTTCATAACCAGGAAGTGACAGAAGACAGCTTGACATAAATACATGGTATACTAGAAAAATACACGAATGCATTAAAAACCCAACACCAAACCGCAAAGTGGCCATGGAATAGCAATGCTGATTTATCAGTATTAATGTTTAGGAAGACAAGTTGAAGATATTGTGAAACTTTTGGGAGGTGCTTATGCAATGTTGTGATTTAAGTGTAAATGCCAGTTTGGAACTGAACTTGCTTTGATTGCGTCGTCCCTTTGCGGAGCACTCAGCTGGCGCCCGACCAGCCTGTTCCCATGGACTGGCGACCTATTGCAAGACTTAACGTAGGACAGAGTTCGGCAAAATACGGCCAGATTACAACTTTTTATTCTAAATAGTAGATTGTTCATTATTTCCTTAGAATCTAGGTTGCTGCTCCAATGCAAGACCAACTGTACATTAACAGCAATAACTGCTGAGGTCTTTATTCTGAATTCCTACGTACTAATTCCTTACCTCGGGATTTAGTTTTTTCTGGTCTTTTATGACCTTGCTTACTTGTCTAAGGAAATCTAAGCCTTTGTGGGAAGGATGCAGGAGTTATGATGACACAGTTATTACTGGGACACGGTTAAAATCTGCCCCAGCTGCCCTGATAACTAGCGATAAGCATCAGTAACGGTTTCACGTCTGCTGAGTGATATTGGTGTCTGCAGCGGGGGGCGCGATTAAACTGGCTCTGGAGCCTGAAATACCCACTATGCAAAGCTGGCGTTTCCCCGATCGTGGCATCTTTGTCACCTTCCCAGTGTTGTGTCTTTAAAGGCTAGAAAACTCAGGATTTTAAAATGAGATTTCAATTTCTGAATTTTTTTTCTCCTATAAATGCTTAAATCTAAAAATCAGAATTTTTTTCTTTTATTTTTAACTGTGGCTTCTTAATGTGCCTTTTAGCTGAATAGAGCAATCTTTTATCTTGCACATGTTTTGGCATGTTATTTTGCAACATGTTTTTAAAGTTATTCAGCAGAATAACTTTAGGAAAAGTTTCAAAATTGCCTGCTAGTGGTACCTCAGCTGTTGTCTAGTATGGAAGAGTATAAACAGGTTTAAATTGCACAGTGACAATTCCATTTTAATTATTTACCCTTTGGAGGCTTGTTAACATCCAAAGTCCGGGTTTTGACAAAGAATAAGGTAATGAAAGAAATGTTTTGGGCATTGGAGTGGGTGGTATTAAATAACAGCAAAATAATCAATTGAAAAGATGCTGAAAAATGAAGAATAGATTGAAATGAAAGGAGAGTCAGCACGAGCCTTTGGCAAGTCTTGAAACCAATTTGGCAATTTTGCATTAGAATACAATAAAGGGTAAGAAAGATAAGGAATGATGGTCAAAGACAGTGTCGGGCTTGTTGTTTTGGGCAGTGGATTGGTTTCTTTAGGAAAAGACGATGCTTGACACTAGTGGCCAGATTGATCTGCAACCACAATTTCAGATGTTGCAGTAGGACGTGATTGCAGAATTTGTAAGCACCCAGATGGGGTTGTTCTTGCTTCAGGAAATGTTTTAGGGAGAATGAGAGATCAAATGAGATGGGGAGATAGATGAAAAAAAAATACTTTAAATTTCTGACATTCTGAGGAAAGTAACTATCCAAGTTAAAAATAATTGTGAAGCTACCAGACTATCTTTAAAGCAAATTAGGAGTATTATTTGGCTTGTTAAAGGAGAGAATATTGCAAAAGGTTACATCCCATGCCTGGGAAATACTTGAGAAATAGAAATTTCATACCACAAGCTTAGAAGAATAATGAGTGATGCTTGCATTCCAGTGAGAGATTTTGGGGGAAGGCAAACTTGACAGGAAAGGAAAAACCATAAGGTATGCTATAGTAGCATAGCATATACAGTAGCATATATAGTAGCAATGCATCATACAATTTCTTTTTAATTAAAACTCTAAAAACTGAAACCAAGACTATGCTCTTTCAGGAGCTTGCACCATCTCTTGTACCTCGGGGATCTCTGCAGCACGTTCCACAACGTATGCATGCCAGCCTAGAATGTATGGCCCAAAGCATTGCTCTCATGTACTTCCTAGGAATTCTTTTTATAATAGAAGCGTTTAAAGTCATCCTGGTCCCCGACACTGTGGGATCCAGTCGTCTCCGCTGCTGGAACGTTCCCGTTTCAAACGTGCAGATGATGCTGTGTCAGACAGGGACACCGGTACAGGCAGGGACTGCAGCTGCCTCCACTGTCGTCACTTTTGGGTTGTCTCCCGCTACGGGAATAATGGGGTAAAGTAGTAAAGGCGCAATGAGAGGCCGCAGTGTATGGAAGCACGTACGTGGAGTGCGGTCCCTCGACAGGAAATATTTGAGAGTCAACTCATGGCCTGTTGGATTTCCTGGCTGTGGTGGCTGGAATGGGAAATCGCAGGAAGAGCTAGGGGAAGTCTTAAGACTGCAGAAAGGTCAAAAGCCAGACTACAATCACTTGAGGAATTTACCTTTAAAAGAGTAAAAAGGTTTGACATGGTGTGTGGTGTGTGGACTTTCAAAAAAAAAAAAAAAAAAAAAAAAAAAAAAAAAAAAAAAAAAAAAAAAAAAAAAAAAAAAAAAAAAAAAAAAAAAAAAAAAAAAAAAAAAAAAAAAAAAAAAAAAAAAAAAAAAAAAAAAAAAAAAAAAAAAAAAAAAAAAAAAAAAAAAAAAAAAAAAAAAAAAAAAAAAAAAAAAAAAAAAAAAAAAAAAAAAAAAAAAAAAAAAAAAAAAAAAAAAAAAAAAAAAAAAAAAAAAAAAAAAAAAAAAAAAAAAAAAAAAAAAAAAAAAAAAAAAAAAAAAAAAAAAAAAAAAAAAAAAAAAAAAAAAAAAAAAAAAAAAAAAAAAAAAAAAAAAAAAAAAAAAAAAAAAAAAAAAAAAAAAAAAAAAAAAAAAAAAAAAAAAAAAAAAAAAAAAAAAAAAAAAAAAAAAAAAAAAAAAAAAAAAAAAAAAAAAAAAAAAAAAAAAAAAAAAAAAAAAAAAAAAAAAAAAAAAAAAAAAAAAAAAGAGAAACAAACAAAGAAAACCCCAAAACAAAATAAAAAACATAAGCAAAGAAACAAAAAACAACAAAACCAAAACAAAGCACAGGTCTTTCTATCATAAAAGATGTGTTCCTTGCTGCTTTCAAAGCTCTTTCCAAAACCTGGAAAATGCAGTTTTGTGTGTGTCAAATTGAATGAGGTTCTGGTTCTGGACTAATAGTGGAAATATTTCTGGCACCAGGAGGAATAGGAGTTTGTAGCTGATGATCTTTTTTTTTGTTTGTTTGGTTTTATGTCCGAGTCATTTTTTGGAGAGAGTGGTGCTTTCTACAGTAAAGAGATACAGCTTGGGGTTGTCCTTGTTTTCAGAAAATCAAAGAATAATACTTCTGTGATACAACCTATAATAAAGTAAATCACGTTAACATTACTGTGTTAATTCATCTGCTCAGACTGGCTAAATGCATGTTTATTTTATTATCAAACTAATCTTGAAAATTAATTTCCAACATACACATTCTATTAGTCTATTATTTTGAGTGTTCTGTCTTAGTAGCACAAGCCTGTCAAGTTTTGGGGTCTTAAATACGACTATGGCAGGAGTAAGATCTATTCTGTAGAAAGCGTGATTGCATAAGCAAATGGAAAATTATGTTTAGTGTTTGCAATGTTAATTAATATTTATGGATGATAGTGATTTTTATAGTGCTATAGGCTGAAGGGCTTTTCTGTTGGAGAGAGCTTGTTGAAATCTGGCAATGCGGATTCCCTTCCGCGCGCACCCTGTGATTAGTTGGCGGGGCTGCCTCCCTGCGCCGGGGATGAGTTCAGCCGTCACGCCGATTTAATCCTTCCCCTCGCTTCCCAGAGCCCCGTGGATGGGAGGCAGCTTTCCGCGAGATGAAGCACTCTGCATGGAAAGTTATAACTCACTTCTGACGAGAGTGGAGCAGAGAGGGAATTATTGTGTTGAGATAATTTCTGAATTTTTAGAAATCTGTTATTTCAATTTTAATGATTTTAAAAGAAATCTTTTTTTAGACCTGTACTCTTGCATTCCACCTCACTGCGGTCGTAACGCTGAATAGGGTTTTACCCTCAGCTATGCTGCTTTTAACTTTCACTTTTTATTAACAAAGCTAATGTGAAAGCAAAGTGTTTCATGTTGCCAATTTAATTTCTTTAATTAAAAGTGAAAGTTATAAGCTGGTACAGCCGTGGGTGAAGTTCTAATGTCATCAATGGGGAAAAATAGGTTTAAAATTGAAACTGTTGGCACAGCAGTGGCTCTCGATAGTACAGCACCTGCAGTTGTGACTCAACTTTATTTAATGAAAAAAGATGAATTTGAAGTATTAGAGACTCCCAGTATAGGTATTGGGAAGGGGGAGCAGAGCTGGAAGTGCCTGAGCTGGGATCAGATGTTGCTACACGCAGGAGACGTGGGTAGGAGGAGAGACCCTGTTGGACATTTTCAAACACAAGTTTAACAAGCTGAGACTTCAAAATTATTTGAAATGTAATAGGAAGCTTTTTTGTTAGGGGGACAAAATGTAAGAAGGGTGCAGCTTTGACATTAGAAATTACAACAAAATACTGAATAATGATCATAATGAGGGACTGTTAGTCTACTCATCCGCGTGGACGCACAGCCTAACCTCCAATTGTAAAAATAATTGTTGCATAGAATTATTACAGGACTACAGATATCCTTGTTATTTTAAAAAGATTGTTGCGTTCTAATTTAAGACGATTCGATGAAAGACAAAGCTCCCTTTCTTAAAACTCTGCTGTTGCAAGTGTAATTAGATGTCTGTTTTTGTGGCATTCCTCCTTAGCGCAAGCAAGGGGAAAAGCTGAGGTTTGGAACATTAGGGAGGTTGGTAACATGTAAATGAAACCCCCTATTTCTACTGTGTTTTGAATACACACATTTAACATATGCTGCTTTTCATACTTTGAAAGTCTAATATTTCCATAGACCTAATGTGATCTATGCAGTTTTCAGATAAATAAGATAGCAAGTTCTCTAACACAAAGCACTTTCATTCTTGACAATTAAAATATCAGGCTGTCTGGTCTAATAGAAGTAGCTTGTGTTTGGGAGAAATGTTAACAAACCTGGTTTGGTGAATAACTTCTCAGTAGGAGACAGCATTTAATGTATTTAAAAGTATGTTATCTGGTTGGGATCAGTCCTAGGTTTCTCTAGAATTACTATGGGAAGCTAGCTTGCTTCTAAAGGTGTTTATTCATCAACATGAAAATATATTACGTAAACCCAGCTTGCTTTATTTACAGATCTAGACATGAAGGCTGGGGGGCAGGGAAAGGAGTTGTGATAAACTCCCCGAGAGTATTTGAGTGGGGGGGTTCTGTGATCGGTGGGTGTTTCCGAAGCCTCAGAGGAAGGGAGGCATTGGTGTGTTTTGATTTTGGAAAAGAGTTTTGGAAAAACGTGTTTCACCAAACAGGTGAGATGCAGCATATTAAGATCTAGATGTTAGAGGGAAAGGAGAAAGGAAGACAAAACCAACAACGTGAGATGACTTTGAAGAAAAAATTTAAACTGGAATTACAGAAAACCAGAAATGCTTAGTAAGCAGCTTGACAAAAATAAGTGTAAAATATTAGAATAATTGGTGGGTAAAAATGGTGACATATAAAGAAGCGCTACGAGAGCTGAGCAACAGCAAAATTGTTCAGACTCTTCAGAGGAAGGAAAAGATGTTCACGTGTGGAATGGAGTGTAAAGAGAAGCCAGTGACATTTTAAAGCTTATCTAGGCACCTCTGTTAAGCTTGACATTTTCCTTTGCTTATGTTTGCTTTAACCTGTGTTGTATTGGCATTGAAGAAGCCTTTTATCATTTACATTAGATCAGAAAGGGAAGAATTATTAAAATAGTCAATGTTTATACTTTAACACATTTTAGCCTCAATATGCCAATGGCTTTCCTTCTGAAGCCTACTCGTTTGCAAACTGACATGGTAGTCAGCAGGAATGTATTTTAGTCTTAACAATCTGTTTTAAAAAAAAATCTATTGTAATTTCTCTGAACACAAAAAGAAACAGAAAACGGCAGTTAAATTCCTTAATTGTTTTAGTTACTTATTGTAGTAGTGACACATCCAATGTAAAGTTGGAATTCTACTTGTTTGAAATGCGAGCTAGCCTGAGCTCTTTGAAAAGGCCTTTTTGGGTGTGTGCTCAAGGAATAACCAGAAACTCATTGCATTATTCTAAATGTAAAAGTAGTTCTGCCTTCACCTTCCATCAAGTACCTTCACCAAACTACTTACTAAGCATTTCTAGTTCTCTTTAATTCCAGTTTAAATTTTTTCTTTGAAGCCATCTCCTGTATCAGCATCACCTGGTATTTTAAATCTTCATTACTGAAAAAATTCCTGTATTTAATATCAGTCAGGAGCTGAGTACCTGTTTTCACCTCTGCAATAATTTTTATTATTGTGAATGAGCTGGAGGTTTAGACAGAGTAGATCACCTGCTTTTTTGCCTGCTTTTGGTGCCTGCTTTTTCAGATTATCCTGAAGTCCAGATCTCCTTTTATTTGGTCAGTTACTGAAAAAAAAAAAAAAGAAAAAAGCCCCAGCTTTCAAATGTGGGGTTTTTTTTATTCTGTAGTGCTTTCCGAGTTTTTCCTTTGCTTATGGAGTCCAGGAAATTGTAATGTTGCTTTGCATCTATTGCTTTAATTTTTCTTACGATGTCCCCAAACACAATGTAGGTCTGGTATGTTTTCCAGGATTCCATCACTTTCTCGTAGCGACTTGGTAACAATATGAGAAGTCTGAGCTGGATTCTCCCAGGACACTCTGCTTTCTCCTTAGGCTCAAGTGCTTTTAACGGGTACTTTGCATTTGGCAAATGATTCAGCTTCATTCAGTAATGTAACAACACTTTGTATTTCTGTACCGCTTTCACTGCCAGGCTCAGAAGGCAACAGAAGTTTGTCGTACATTTATAAATTTGTCATCAAAACCCATGAAAGGGCTAAATATGATTTTCCGTACATGGTGCTGGAGAAACTGAGGCACACAGTGATTGAACTGTCATGGCAAAACAACAGAGCAAGGACCGAATTCAGCTCAGTTCATAAATACGTACTGAAGTCGTCTAGAGAAGCAACTCATTGTTTGGGGGTTTTGTTTGGTTGTTTTTTAACCTAATAGTTACAAATATAATCAAGTTCTTAGTAATTGCTCCACTGACCAGAGTCCCAGCTCTCTGGCAGACCCGCCTATTTCAAGAGATGCCTTTTTGTTTGTTAAACATTGACTACATCAGATTATCCACCTTTTTCTTTTTGTCTGGCCACAGCAGGTAGAAGGAATCTTGGGCTACGTTAAGTTGGAGTTTCTTTCGTGGTTGGCAGAACTACAACACGAGAGTCTAATTTGGTCATTAGCTGTCTACAGATTTTAACGTCTCCTTACTTTACTGCAGATGCTATTCTGACAAACTGCCTTTTGTGCTACAGGCACAAAATCACTAGTAGGTGGTGCTGGAAGATGAAGCTGATGTGCACAGTGGAAGAGTCAAGCACAACTTCTACAAATCTCATTATTGTTTAATTTGGCCATTCTTTGTCATCTCTGTTTTATATGTGTGCTATATTAGCTGAAAAAATAATCCCAGTTTAGAAAAAAACAAAGCAGAGAAAAGGATAGAGAATTCAGTGTCGTGGGTGCCCTGTCTGCCAAATCACAGCCAGGGCTCCCTCCAGGTAGATCAACGATATTCCATGTCCCCTTAGCCTTAAAGCCTATCTCTTTGGTTTTCTTCATGGATTTTCAATTTCTGAGCAGAATATGTTATGAAAAAATTGACACAACGGGAAAAAATCTGAGCACGTGTAAGTTTGCAAGCTAATAGTCTTTCTGACTTCAGCGTAGGAAGAGGCAGAGAAGGACAGGCAGGAGAGGGCATAGATATCCATATTCCTTTAGGAGTTGTGCAAATGATAGCACTTCACGTCTCAAAGAAATACTGAAATAAAACAATTACATCTTCCAGGTATTGGGAACAACAGTTTTCCATGGATGTCGCAAGTTTTATTGCAGCTTCTTACCACTTCCTATGCATCTTTTCTGAACGCTGACCAATCATACAATTAAAAAAGTATAATGCATATATTATCTACGTCTCGAGTTTTGAATTCCATCAGTTTGAGTATGCTTAGTGAGCGTAAATAAGAATTTAGTGACTTCAACATATGGTTGTAAAACAGTCTGTATCTGAAGAAATGTACTGCTGTGGGTTGTTACTGCAATTAAACAGTTATTCTTGATGGGTTTTAGAGCTGTTGTTCCTGGGTTTGAAGGAAAATACAAAAGTTGCCATTTGGCAATATTTCTCCAGTTTTAAAAATTACAACATTAGTGTTATTAGTAGGGCATGGATGAGTTTACCTTATGTTTATTTCCATGGTGTACTCAAAGTAAGCTCATAGGGATAGCAACGTCTCTGTTACGAAGATCTGCTGTTTAGGAAGGTGACTTCGCAACTGCTTTCTCCACGTTCTCTACCAACAGCTGAATAAAAGCTTAGTTGCAAACAGTAAATTTTTGTAAAATAAGTGATTACAAGGAGTTTAAAATCTAAAAGTTTAGATAATGGAAAGGGTGTCACTTCCGCTCTCAAATGCTTGAATTTGTTTGTTTTAAATAATTGCAATCTAAACCTGTATGGAAACTTTAGCATTGACAAAAACATGGGTTTGGGTTTTTTGTTGGTTTTGGTTTGGGTTTTTTGGAGGGTGGTGGTGTGGTGGTTGTTTTTGTGTTTTGTGTGGTGTTTTGTTTTGTTTTTTTTTTTAATTTAAATCTAGGGTATATCTTATTTACAACTGAATATTTAACAGTCTCTTGGGTGAGGCCTACGGGTTTGAAATTGCACTTCCATGAACTGAAGCATCCCATCTTTGACACCTTGTATCCTGTTCCCCTTTCTTTGCTATATTTTTAACTTACTGCAACAGATGAGGGGTTCTTAAACCAGCTGTTAACCTTTTTTCCCCATTTTTTTTTAAACATGTAGAGTCGCTCAAGGCAAGAAGACCCAGAGCAAGCTAGACTGAAACAAAAAGCAAAGGAGGTAAGCAGAGCTAGAGATCATTACACTTGACATTTCAAGGCTTGAACATATTAATTTTTTATGCCTTGCTACTTGTATATCGTTAATAAAAATCTGACTAAAAACTTTTTAGGATGTATTTGTTGCTTTGCCTTTGATCTTAATGTTTGCAAACTAATACATTAATACATGTGAAGCCTAAGGAGATTTTTATAAGAGAATATTTCCATACATTACGTTTTCATTTCCATTTTAGGTAGCTGTAGCTTTTGTTGGGTTGTTGATGACAGCAGCACTAGATTTTGGTGGAAAATATATGCCTTTGTCTTTTTGTAAAATGTCACTTTCTTAGAAATGTGCTACTTAACAATTTTGTTCTGGTAACAGTCTTTCGAGTAATGTAATTGCCAGTCATTTTCTCTACAGTGTGGCTCAGTGGACTATTTACTCATCAGTCTAAATTACAATAATCTAAAAATTATCAAATAATTTCAGATGAAGTTTTGATATGTTATTTTAAGAGTAACAATTTGTGAACTGCTGAGTACCGTCATTTGCTGGAAATGAGAGTGGCTGGCCTTTGCTTAAGGCACCTCATGGCTTAGCATCGGGTTGTAGCTTAAATCGACTAGAAGGACTAAAATGCCTGTCAGTGGAAAGTCATTCCTATTTTAAAAATTAGCAACATCATTTGCAGTAAACTAATGCTGATCTTTCTTTTAGCGAGCTTCTTTGGATGTATGTATTGGGAGGTAATAGCTATACATTAGAAGGTAATATATACGGAAAAATGCATATGGCAAGTTCTTTTGTATTGTCCTGTTCTTCCTGTTTTGTTTCCCGTTTGGCAGTATTCTACAGTTCCGTTAGCTATACAGATTTTATATATATAACAGTCAAAAAAATCCAAGTACATGGTTGAGTTTCATTTGTCTTCTTTTTCCATTATGTGATTATGTAGTAAGATTTGCTGAAATGAGTTCTTGTAAACATTAGACCATGCCTTAGCGTTTCCAGAGTTGGGTTTGTCAAGCAAGTATTCAAATGAAATAGAGTAATCAAGTTATTTGGCAGGAAAAGAGTCAGGATATTAATACTACTTGAGTTTAGTATGTAGCCAGTGTATGCAAAGGAAGAATCAGATTTGTGAAAATAATTGATGGCAGGCAAAACTTGCTGTTGAGCTGGGAACGAAAACTACCATGCTGCTGGAAGTGAAAGCAAGCAAGAAATAAATGCATTTCTTCCTGCCACAGTATTTGCATTCATTGTAATTCTCTTTTGGCCATTGGAAACTTGAGGAAGGAAAAGTAAATAACAGGGCTCATAAAAACACATTTTCTCGTAGTCAGAGTGAAACTGGTTCTCTTTATAGCTGTGAGAGAAGACTCGCGCTCCAGCCGGCGTTGGGTTTTTTGGTGCAGCTGCAGGAGTACTTTGGCCTCATGTGAAAATTCGGGCTGTCCCTATAAGCTGTGTTTCTTACCCACTAGAGGGAGTGACACTGTGCTGACATGGGAATAAAAGAAAGTGGATGGAAGGTATTCTGGGTAGTGGCAAGAGCAGTGTTAGTAAAGGGGTAGCAAATGTTTTGATGGTAACTGAATTAAAAATGCCTAGATCAGACTGAGATGTGATTTTCGAGCAGTGGTGTTCCTGGGTACGATGACATGTTTGAGTAAATGCAGAATGAATACTCGGTTTGCTGTTTGAGTGCGGCACCCTTTTCTTTCCTACATTAGCCCTGCCTTTTTTCCCACCCTTCTAAAGAAAGTGTGTATTTTGCTGGCACCGTGCCTCTCTCTGCAGTTGGATTTCATTCTACAGATGTAAAAGCGTAAAAAGTATAAGCATGTCTGGTTTTAGTAATTAGGGTTCTAAAGCTCTTTCTTCAACTAGTTTAGAGACTTGCACCTAAAATATTCAAATATATTTAATAAAAACATATATTCTTTTGCATTAACTTTTGCAAAGGGGAGCAGGGAAGTGGGACTGGCAAGATTTTGGCTTAATATTGTACATATATTTTTCTGCATTGGATACTGAATATATGCTGATGTCTCAAATTGTATTGGCACTGCCAAAATAAAAAATAACTGATTTTATAGTATAAGAGATTGGTTAGATAGAATGGCTTTGGCATGGCTTTGTTATTTGAAATTAAAGGTTTTGAATGAACTCCTACAAAAATACAAAAATTTCAGACCTCCACTGCCAGCTGGGCTAGTCTGAAACGTGCACATGACCCATAACTGAGAGAAATTGGATTTCTTCCAGGTTTTGTATAAGCTGATGAATATAACAGTCAGATTTGACAACAAGCTGGATTTGAAGCTGTGTTTCCATGATTTTCCTGTCTTGAATACTGCCGGAAGACCTTTGTTGCTCAGATATTCTTCTGGCCAGTAGTGAAGTGGCCACTAGGTAGGGATTTAAAAGGCGTAAAGAGGGCATCCAAGAAACCTGCAGCAGTTTTCGCTTGCGTTACTTGTTGGATGATGTGACTGTCAGTGAGTTTTTTCATGTCAGCAAAGCGGCTGATAACTTCATGGTGTTCTGGAAGCGGGTAACGTTCCAGACTCGCAATGTGCCTGCGTTTGGGCAGTGACCCCCTGCATTCCTCCTGCCAACCTCCTCCTCAACGCTGAGTGTGATCAGTACTGTCCCCTGGTTCCCTGCCACGTAGAAATGGGTGAACAGCTAAACAAATGTAGCTGCTATAAGGTCTGATAAAGAGAATATAGCCCAACATACTTAATGAAGACAACAGTCAGAGGGAGAAACTGAAATACCAAAAGAGGTAAAGTCCTACAAAAGTCTTTTAAATCTTTAAGATAAAACTTGTCAAAACATTGAAAGAACCCTAGAAAACATTGTCTTGGAATGCAAAATAAAGGTACCAACACAAGGGCAATAGGATGAAAAGGGAAGAAAGAAGATTAGCTAATGTTATTTGTTCCAAAACATTCTCCTTTATGGATATTTTTGAGTCTTTCATTCTATTCATCCCTAATTTAAAAAGAAAAAAAATTAGTTGAATTTCTTTTGCAGAACTTCTACCATTAACAAATCCCCTCCCTGAGAATTGGTGTCATCAAGAAAATGTAAGGGAGATCACTATGTCCTTTGAACGCATTTAAAAATGCATTTGGTAAGGTGAAGATTATTTTATGTTTCGGTCTGTAACTCCACCTTACTCCACTTATTAGCCAGTCTTCAAACCACTCGGCATATTGTGTATACCAAACTGGCATAAATCAAGTTTAAATTGCGCTTAAATACTTCCCAAAACAAGCAGAAGGTCCACCTGCATATGGAGAGAGTAGCCGTAAGAGTCAGGCTTCACTGGCCCGCAGCCCGGCAGGGTTCTAGCGATGGCAGCACAAAGCCGCCCCGCGTTCGGGCTGATGCACTTCTTTTGCTTTAACCTGTTTCAAATGGACTTGAGTGAAAGCGGGAGGAGAGAGCGCCCGGGGGGGTTTACATTGCTCAAAACTCGCCCTTCATTTTCACACTTCTAAATCGGTGCAGCTTTTTGTCAGTGGGCGTTGTATGATTGTTTTAATGGTAAACCTGTTTAATAAACTAGTGAAAAATATTTTCCATTCAGACTATTTCAGGGAAAAATGCTGCTCTTCAGCTGTTACTTGTGACGTTGTTTTGTAACGTAAATGCCAAAATGTTTGACTCCCAGTACAACCTTTTGTAAGAAACTGCATCAGTTGTGCGCAGTGTCTACTTCATATTGCGTGATTAAAGCTTTTAAAATCAAGTTTTAGAAAATACGCTCATTTATGTAGTCTGTTGGAAGTGTGGAAAGTCACAAATACAAGTTGAAGAAATTATGAGTTCTCTAATGCCCATTAAAGAGGTTCATTAAATAGAACATAAAACAGGCCGTATAATTGATAGCAGGAATGGATCAAGATTAGGGATAATTGAGTCAACGCTCAGGAATTAATAAAAGAAATGATTTACCAGAAAGGCAGGGAAGGTAAGATCCTAAATATCCTTTCTGTCACAGGTTTTTTTCCTACATATTCGGTATTTGTTGGCTAAAAATCTTTTAATTTAAAGGTCAAGTGGCTGAATTTGATCCTCAAAGATTAACTTGGTCAAAATCTTTGTGTCATCACCAACTAAGAATATGGCATAATAGTAAAAACTTAAACCAGACACCGTAAATGTCTGGGCATGTGTCCGGGACCTAGACCAGTTCAGATGGCGCGCAGTCGAATCTGTTCTCAGGTGTGCTCTAGCCAGCGAGTGAAATGGCTGTTGGAACTGCTCCGGTGGCTCGGGGCTTTGGGAGCGCCCAGTTCTTGCGGAGGCCGGGCAGAGGCAGGATTTTTCCGCACTGCCCGCGGGAGCGGGAGCCGCTGCAGCGCTGTGGTAGCGGCTCTGCGTGGTGCTGCCGCGTGGTACCGCCGTCCCCTCGCTCCCCGGCGGGCTCGGCTGAGGTTCAGATTTTTGAACTGCGTCCTTTTCTGAGTTATGTGCACAAAAATACACGGAGTGTTGGCCGGTGGAGTTCGGTAAGAAGCCACCGGATCCTTCCCTTAAAAATAATAATGAAATACGTACATCATATGATGTATATCGTATGTGGCTCTAACACTGCCTTAGAAATTTTAAATTCCACGTAAAAAGGTAACTTGTCTTAGCAGAATTACTGACACTCCAGCATTGCATATTTAACAATTAGATTATGGAAACAATTTTACTCTAAATAACTTCTTGTCACCACATTACTATTTATCAACTCAGTAGGAGAGTAGTTTCTTTTAAAATTATTTAGATAATAGTTTACTGCAGTTACCCTGTTTTCATAAGGTGTTACTGAAAGCAAAAAGCAAACGAAAAGATTTTGGTTGGTTTGGTGGGTTCATTTATTCACCTTTTTAGCAAAAGCAAAGACCTTAAAGACTGTACTAGTAACACAGTACCTCTCGTGATGAGAAGTCTAAAGAAGTTTTCTATTTTAGCATGCCTGACACAAAAATATTGATTCAAAAGCAGCAATCTTCTCCTCAAAAGGTTTCTCCTAGAACATTCTGCTGAGAAATGGAGCACTTGGACAGAAATAAGTTTAAATTCCCACTTAGTTCTCTAACCCATCTGAGGGTCAGTAGGTGGAAAGAAGAAGAAGGTAGGAATATGAGCTAGGAATATGATACCTGAAGTAACGGTAGCGCAGCCTTTTGGCAGTAATGATTCCTCAGAACGGAGTTGTTTCATAAATAGTTTCCGGCATCAGGTTTCCAGTGTGGTGGCTGTGATAGCTGTGGTGCAGAAGGAATGCAGGCATTTTTGTCAATACACGTAGAAGATGAGATAACAGTCACTTTGTTCACGCTCCCCCTTTACCACGGGTCTCTTGTTTGTGCCCAGAAAAATACTTGGACTACTCCAGTAGTAGTCTAAGCCCATGCAACACGGCCATGGGTTTGGCTGTAGAGTACAAGATTCTCCTGAAATTATAAAGTTGTGGTAGTGACTTCAAATGTTAGTAGTAAACTTGCGTCTTGGAGAGAAGGGGTTCTGTCTGTTATCACTGAAAACGCTTCCATGAGAATCCTGCTGCGTTATCAAGCTTACTGCTTCCACGTTAACTGTACTTTTTTTCCTTTTGAGTAGATATTACTTTAGATGTACAGATATATTATGATAACAGTCACAAATTCTGGTAACTGGAGCTGATAATGAACTCCCGGGAAGGACAGGAGAGGAATGGCATTCTATTTGCGTATGCAGATACTGCTGCTGAAGAAACAGGAAGATCTATCACCAGTAATACATTAATTGCATGTGAATCTCAGTGTGTAAATCTTCAAAATTTCATATTAGTTTAAAGATAGTGGGTTTTGCCAAAAAATTTCCTGTGTTTCTAAGGATAAGGTATTACCCTGCCATGAATTCCACAAATCCTGAAGAACTTGAGGCAACAATAGTCATACTCTTCAGCAGCACCTTTTGCCTATCTCTTTGTTAAATGGAAGAGCAGGACCCTTGCAGGCTGTCCTCCTGTGCTCAGAGCAGAGGCGATGGCGGTTGTTTGGCTGAAGCTGAAGTGTGGTGTTCCCCGTGCTGTACAGAGTCAGAAAACTGCCTAATTGATGGGAAAATGCCAGAGGATCAAAGGAACGGCCATAATATTTTCCAACTGAGTCAAACTGTTTTATTCCTGCTTAGGTAAAACGTGTATTAATTGGAGTTGAGTCAAGGGCTAGATTTTTTTTTTGTGTTCTCTAACCCAAGCTTGACCCAAGATTACCTCATTAGTCTAGCGGAAATCTAAATTAAATCCAATCCTATCCAACATAGTAATTTCCTTCTTCAAAATCATGCTGGTGGAGTTCCATACTGATGCATGGTTTTAGTGTACATACACTGCCTAGCTCCTGTTTAGTTCACATGAATGCTTATTTTTTGTGACTGATTATAACTGTTGCTTTTAGTATACTAAAAGCAAATGGTGTTTTACTGATACGTGAGCTAAATACGTGGCCTTTCTTAAATAACAAACTATACTTGATAGATCTTTATAATATAAAGTAAGAATACTGTCTTTACGTTGTTGTTTTTTAATAGTTGCGATCTGGAAAACAAGTTCTGAGAACCCCGTTGACTCCCTCACTGGAGCGACACACAAATGGTGCGCGTTGTGGGAGAAGGATCGCGAGTAGCGTATTGGCCGGTTGTGTTGTCAGCCTCGCGTGTGGGTGTTGGTGGGGGTGTTGGTGGGCGCGGGTTCGTGTGCCGGGGGGAACGGGGGCTCGCGCCAGCCCAGGCGGGGCAGGTGAGTGTGCCCGGAGAGAGGAAGAACCGAGCAAGCATCGTTCGTTCTTTAGCTGCCGTCTCGTGTCAGGGGAAAAGCGAGTCTAGGAGAGGTATCTAAAGATAGCAGCCTTCAAATTAACGCAGCAGCAATGTCATTCCCTTAGATTTTCTGTGACAAATAGATTTGTACTCATGCAACCTGCTATGTGAGACGTTAGCAGCTATGTACGTACTTGAAATGTAGTAATTGCCTTTCCTTGCTACCAAAAGGTTCCTGTGTGTCTCTGAGAATCTGTGGACGTGAAACAAGTAGGGTTGTAATGTATCCGCTTGTAAAAGCTGGCTTTTCTTTTTGGGATTCTTACCTGTTTTCTCACCTTTCCCACCAAAATTTTAAGTGTGCATTCTGATTTTCAAGTAAAACTAGTGAGGAAGACTTGAGACATCTTCAAATTAGTTTAGCTCTGTTGTGAAATATATTTGGTTTGTGTTTGAATGTTTCCAGGAGAGCAACACCTGTTACAAATTCCACTCTGCCTAATGGATTTGATTTTCTAAAAAAGCTGAAAAGGAGGCGGGGGAGGAGAAATCCGTCGCTGTCGCCTATGTTGTCTTCCAGGTTGCATACACACCAATGGAGTCCTGCCTCATGGAAGATTGTTGTAACAAGGGCCCTCTCATTATAAAGAAATAGGACTACTTAAATATGAATTTGTAGAACTTGGGTTTAGAATGGGGTCAGCTTCGTGTGAAGGATTTCTGGAGCTGAGGGTGGCTTCGCTTTTCTGCATCTCACCAAGCTGCTCCAGCAGGAGCTTTCTCTTGTAAAATGAATTCTCTGAAGGTGGCGTCTGACTTTTCTACTGCAAGAAAGCAACACTAGGATTTTCCACCCTTTAGATCCCCTGCGGTTTTCCTTCCGTGTCTGTAGGAGCAAGCAGTGCTACAGCTTGGGGATTTCGAGGCACTGCTAAACAAACAAGTGGAGGGTGGCAGCCTCCCTTTGCCAGTCACTTTTGGGCACCCAGACACCAGAGCGTGGTGAAGAGATAAGGGAACTGTTTGCTTCCACCTCCGCGGTGCGAGATTTGTGATAAGGGTGGTTTGGCTTTGCCACTCCCGACTATTGACAACTGCATCCGGCAGCGAGGAATGCGTGCAATCGTACTTCCTTTTCTGAAAGATTTTTTTAAAACTCTTCTTATATCCCTAAATATATACACGCGTATAGATAGATATATCAGATCAGTTTCTGCAAGAAAGATGTCAAGACTGAATTTTCAGTTCTTCCTTCTTTGTTGCTCTGGCACAGCAGGGGAAAAAAAAAGAGATACTTTAATTTGGAGCAAGCTGTGAACGTGGAAAAAAATCACATAACTGTTTTATCTGAACGCTGCAGCAGATTTACTTCCACATAGCAGTGCTTTAGACTTCAGAATACGATCGCCTATTTAATAAGTAGAGGGCAGCAAATGTCAGCTGTGTCTGCTTGTCAGCAAGCGAGGAGGTTGCTTGGACAACAATCTGAATTATTATTTAGATGTTTTGGTCCCTTAGTGGAGCCTGCCCTCCAATAGAGAAGCTTGCAAGGAGAGGTCAAGGTGTACTTAGGCTTCAGCCCGCAGGGCAAGTTTTCCCCCATCCTCTGTATGCACATTGGTTTCTTACTCCAAAATAAACCCGAATGAGGGCTTTAATTCCGCCGCTGAGCTAACATGTTTGTAAGCCCTGCTTGGCAGCCTCGCAGCGCCCCGGGCAGCGCACAGCTGCCAGCTTTCATCTGCCCCCAGCTCCTCCGGGCGCTGCGCCTCACGTGATGGAACCTCCGGGGCTTGAGGCGCACCTACTCCATCTTCTGTTCCTCTGCCCACTCAGTCTGGGCGCCGCGCGTCGCACCGGCGCGGGCAGCTGCCTCCCTCCTGCCGCCATCCTCCGTCCCCCCTTTGTGCCAGACCCACAGGCAAACATCTTCCCCGTCCCCGCGTCCGCATCCCGCTGCGCTCTGGAGGGGGATTTGCATCTTCTGGCAGGACCCCCTTTGAAATGCACGCATGTCGCCCAACGCGCTGCCCTTCCCAAAATCCCCGGTCTGTTTCCAGCCCGTTAGCGGAAGATGAAAGAGTTCATGGGAGCAGAGTTACAGCTCCAGTTGGAACCACAGCAGTAAAATTTTAAAGCGAGTCATTTAAAACTTCCTTGCCGGCACATTTTTGAGAGGGTTGATATATGTGCACGCGATGCTTTTGTGCATCTCCAAGTAATTTCTAAGACACACAAGACATTAATTTTCACAGCTCTCTTGAAGAATATGTTATTTAGCAGATTGTAAAATTGGGTGCAAAGAAACAACCTGATTCTGTGACTCTGGGTTGTAAAGGTACGCGGCAGTTCTCCTACAAGGTTCGTCAGCATCTCCTGCCTGTCTGTGCGGGGATGTGACACATTATGTTTACGTGCTTAGATATGTATTTATTTATTGCGTAGCGATGCGAACGCTGCCTTTGTTCTCATTTTCAGGTAGGTTATTGTGGTGGAGCTTTAAGGAATATTGAATACAGTTAGCAGCAGGGTAAAAAGTGTCAGTTTTGACTTAGTGATTCTGTCTGTGCTAGGGTAGAGGCATCATCCTCTCCCCAAGGACAGGGCAGGTGGCTGGGCAGGGGGTGCAGAGGTCAGGAGAGTGTGGTCCCATCTCTTCCCTAGGGTCAGTTTAGGCTTGTCCTTAAAAATACCTCTGTGTCAGCCTCTGAAAGACTCTCCGAATAGTTATGTCCCCCTAGCTGAATAAAGAGACCCTGCTCAACATATCCTGAAAAAGTAGTTCCCCATTAGTCATTTTTTAAATAAATAAAATATATTACTACCATTCACGATGTAAATGGTCCTTTTCCCCCTCAAGTATGTGTTTACTAAAGGTAGATATGATTATCTCTAAAACAGAAACACTTGAAAGGTATTACTGTATTTTTAACATTATTAGCCAGTTGAGTAACAACTTTTGTTTTCATTTGGTGTTGAAAATTGTTGCTGAATTGGTGGTTAATGTCTAGTTTTCCATGGAAATGGTCAGAAAGACACAAACGGGGTTTTCTGGAATGGAAAGTACGGTGTGTGTTTGTGCTGACGAGTGTCTGCACACCGAGGCGTTAGGGATTCCTGAAGACTCCGATCTCAGTATCCGTAGGACTGAAGCGAAGCGCATTGAAAAACAGGGTGATACAATCACAGTTCATGGGCTTATTGACTCTGCACAGCCACCCCGAAATGGAGAGAAGCATCTGAGGTACAGAGCAGGCTTCCTTTACACTTCTGTGTCCTCTCCCTTCCCAACGGGTCAGTCTGTTTATATTCAGAGGAGACATTTATATTCTTGAAACTGAAATAACACCATGTAGATTTCTGAAGGTTTCTCTTAATCTTTTTTGGCACACTATCAGTTTTTTAAGGGGTTTGGCCTATATGGCCAGAAGTCATAGTCACATGTCCAGGTGCACGAAAATCTATTCCATTCCCCAGAATTAAGAGTAATTAAAAAAAAAAAAAAATCTGTCCCGGAAGAAGTGCTCATATGTGGCAAATACGTCAGACAAGTCAAGTGAGCTTTAGGAAGGTGTCGAATGTGCAAACCGGGGAATTAAACTGAATGTAAAAGCTGATAATCGTGTACGGGAAGACAGGAGAGAGGGAGGACGGTCACTTTATAAGAAACATAATAGAAGTGAGATTGGTGAGAACAGAGCACGTTTTTGTGAGAAATTAGGATAATTTTGTCTATTTATTTTCAAAATCTGTTAGAATTCAGGAAAAGTTTGATAGATGTTTTCATAAGGAGCCCTTAGTCTTCAGGCAGCCCAGCCCTCTGTGGCTGTAATGGACGCGCCGGCTCTGGAGAAGGGAGAGGGGCTCCCCGTGCGGGTACCTGTGGTAGATACAGGGTTATCTGCTGTGTCTTACTGTGGCAGGTAATAATTACAAAGGTTATTGAATATACATTACTACTTCACTCTATACGCTGCTGCTTAATTAAGTACAACACTTTCAGCTTCCTATTTGGAGGAAGAGTAAATTGTTGTCTGTTTTAATAAGGGTCTGTCATTAGCCATTGCCAGTCTTTCCTCCCTAAGCCCTGTGCTCAGGGTATCCATTGTTTACTGGGGTGTGTCAGAAAACATAAATAAGGGATGATTTCTTTCCCCTCTAAGAATATAAATTGTTTGCATCTTTTAGCTGTTTGACCTTTTTAATGATCAAGGTGACTGCAAGATAGCCATACCTCCAGCTTGCATGGCAAACATCTGAAGCACATGTAGCTACACTAGGTAACCCTCTAAACGTCTCTAATTTAGTCTCAAGTTGAAAAATTGTACCTTATTTTCAGATGCCGAAGTTGAACAGTGGTCTGGGTTATACTGGAGATGTCGCTTCTCAGAGGCGAGAGGTGACTTCAGGTCAGGAGAGGCTCTGGCAGGATTTGCTGAGACCAGTTGTTAATCCCAGTTTTGTCAAGGTTTGATCTCAGTAATTTACGCAGAGATGAAATACACCTCACTATTGAGCTAAACTTGTGTGCGTGTTGCGTGCAGTCATGGTGCTGGGTTTCAGTAATACGTGATAGCGTTCTGCTCTGTATTTTTTGATGGTTTGGATATAGAGCAATTATAATGCATATTTAAATAATTTGTACATTGTTATGTTATCTAAAATGTATATGTTTCCTAAATGTGTCAGTTGGTGATTTTGTGAGCTTTACAATATATGATGATTTCTGTGATCTGCTCAGCTGTACAAAAGAAAAAAAAAACCCATAAATGTACATTTCATGAATAGCCTCAGGTAATTCTAGCTGAGGCATTAAAAATAATTCCCGAGTAAAAAATGCTCATCTGTCCATCTATCTATGTGGAGAGCTTCTTTCTGGTTAGTACTGAAATTTGAAAAAAAATAACCCCCTAAATCTGATGGGGAAGGAAATGCTGTCCTAGCAGGCGTGCCAGTGCGTGGTGGTGGGTACGTGGCAAACGGGAGAATGGTCCAACTGGTTTGTCACAGGGATTTTTATTCTCGCCCACTTTGCCTCTTACTGCATTTTTGCTCCTGTCACTTCTTAAATATACGTTCCTCATATTTAAAATACTGGAAATTGAATTCTTCTCTGTCACGCCGTTGTAACTCTGGAGTAACTCTGCTGGCATCAGTAGCACTGTTCAAAACAAACGGAATTTGTCCCTCTGGTATTAGGTACAGTCTCATATCAAAACATCTCCTGTAGGCAATTATGATTTATTGTTATCAGCTACGTGGAGCATTTTTACTTAAATGCAGCGTATTTTTGCAATTATAGATATAAAATGGTCTGCGTTTATGTATACCATTTATTTGAAAATCAATTAAAAATTTTGTGATTTTGCATTAATTTCCGGTTTTGCATATTTAGCAAGCATTTCCAATCTCACTTTGATTTTGTTACTTAAGATGCACAGAAGAATGTAAAGCTTTTTAATGCACCGGATCTGTTTTCTTTTTGCAGTAGTTTCACATTTAATTACGGCTGGCTTTGATAATAAGTTGCGTGCCAGAGTTTGCAATATATTTTACAAAGCGAAGTCCTTTGGCGAGCTGGTTGCGGAAACAATAAGCGCTTGTGACAGGTTGTTTGCTGAAGACTTGCTCGGTGCATATGGCAGCGCGGAGGAGCCGCGTGCCTCGGCCTGGCAGGGGGGTCTTTCCCAGCTGCGTTCGAAGCTGCCCCGCACCGTCCCGGGAACGGCTCCGTTGCGGGGGCTCCAGGAGGAGTTTGGGGCAAGTTCGCCCGCGTTGAAAAGGGAAACAAATGAAGGCAGCAAATAGCTTGCAGTGATTTTTAGCTCTCTGCTCGCGCTCTCTGATCGTGTTTATTATGCATTTTTCCACTGCATTTAGAACTGCTTTGAAACAGTTAATCTGTTCTGTGATTAGAACATCATTAAATATTCTTCAAATTTATAGCCACAAAAGACCCTTTAAAGGCGTGTAGAACCATTATTACTTAGGGGCCGGGGTTTTAATCCCGTCTTTTTAAAACTGGGCTGGGCAGAAAAGTGGAGGGTTTTTTTAGACATCAGTATTTTGAACACCGGTTTTTAGAACATAAGGAAATATTAGCCAATTCGAAAAGAGAAGTCAGAAATACTTGTTTTCAAGATTGTGAGGAAGAGGAACCTGTAATGAGGGGATAATCTGTAGCCTTCCTCACTTCTTATAATATGCCGAGGAATAGAGAGCAACGACTATAGTGGAATTTTTCTGTGAAGAATTAGAATTTGCTGGTGGTGACACACATTTTAGGCTTCTAGTACGGTGAAGGATCATTAAGATCTAAATCAAAGGTTCAATTTGCAATAAATTGAAAATGAATTAAAACCCCACGTGTTGTTTGGGAGGTGATGGGGAGAGTATTTTGGGGAGAAGCAGAAGGAAGAGGGAAAGATTAAAACAATTTTACTTGAAAAGATGAATGTAAGGAGGTACATTTTAGATCATCTCATTTCCTTTTTAATGCAAATCTGACGCTTTGATTATTCACTTCTATTACATATTTATTTATCCTGATACAAAAGTTAGAAATTATTACATATTGGGGATGTAGGCGGTTTTATAATGCAATAATGATAGTGCAACAATCGCACGTGTTTCAGCTCTTGGTGAAGAAGGATTTCAAGAAAAAATAATTTTGAATAGAATTAATTAAGAGATTCTTAAAGTGCTAAGCTTAATGTAACTGCAGTTTTTTAAAGCAGAAAAACAAGCGAGAAAACAAATAATGCCCCTTAAGCAGATGCTCGTGCAGGTAGGATAGAGCTACTCTTTGATTTTGGCAAGGTGGTGTGACTTGCAGTTGGAAACCTCGATTTATTGTGTCGTTATTTATATCTGCAATAAACGAGGAATAAGCATAAAACATGAAAAGGGAAATTAGGTATTATGGTAGTTCTCTTACTTTTTGTATTTTATTTACATGCAATATACATATTTTTTTAATGGTGTGTTGCTGTGCCTTTTGTTGACCATATCTGTACGCCAGGTCTGTCTGCTTGTTTCCATTGGCTTGTCATGTTCACTAATTAGGGAACTGCTGCATGATTCACCTTGTTAATTAGAGGGACTTGCACACAAAGGCCCTTCGGGCAGTGCGAAAGAAGAGCCTAGCACTAGTGCCCTGAGAAAGCTACAGCCTGTGAAGTAATTCTTCTCATCTACCTTCTATTTTTTATTTGAAATGAATAAATCATTGAGATTTTCCTTGTGGAGTGAGAATGCAAGAATTCACATCTTTGTAAGATGTAAATTATATGTGATCAATAGAAGGGGATGACTACTGTATTGTACTTACAAGATTCCCTAATTTACTACTTGTCAGTGTATGAAAAATTGCTTGAAATATTTTGTCCCCACACTGTGGTATGTTGTTCCCTTGATCTGCAGGAGAAACGAGCGGTTGCGGTTTTGCTATAGTTAAATCTAAAATAGAAAAGATGTAGATTATTTAAATTTTGAGCTTGTTTTGCATCCCCAGTGGAACTTCCATTTTGCAGGCGAACCCCCAGTACTACCCCCGCAACTTTTAAGGGGGAGAAGAAGGTGGGCGTCTGGCTATTTTTGTTCCCGATATTGCTCTGCCTCGAATCTCCCTTTGAAGAGAGGAGCATACTCGCTAGACTGTGTATCCTTTAGTTGGGTATAGTTTCAGAATAAATTAAAATTGTTTTTGTCATGTCACTTAGACTTGATCAAACCACAATCCAGGCTGCAAAAAAAGGGATATTGCGTTACAAGTGCACAACCAGTCTCTACACTACACATTTCCCATCTGTTTATGACACTTCAGAAATTAACTTCAACGCCATTCTCTCTAACTATTTGATTAAAATTACTTATTGCAGCCAAATGATTTTTAGGAGATTGCTGCATTTGCCTCATTTCCTCAAATGAGACTGGCAGTTTCAAGATGCAGATTTCCCATAAGAATGGTAGAGGACCAGTATCAAAATCTGGGCTTTTTCTTTTGGAATAATCTAGTTAATAAAGCCTCTTACCAGAATTTTTGATTAGCTGGTGCTCTAAATGCACTTAAAATTTCTACTATTCTTTAGTTGTGTGGTAATGGCATATAGGCAGAGAAATTTTACCAAAACCCAGAAATATTTATTTGGCAAAAGTGGGGAAAATGCTTCAGGCTGACTTGAGATTTTTATGGTATGATGTACTGTCGCTCTTCACTTCCACGAAGCTGAGATCTTTCTGCCTACCTCAGTCTTGGGTCGATTCCCTTGATACACCAACCGGGAACACACTTTCCCCATGGTTTTGGTACAGTTCTGGTATACTGGTTCTTCACTATTTCACATTTCAAGCATGTGCCAGAGAGGGAATAGAGAGAAAAGTCACAAAAGCCCATGCTACGCTATGGAAACTCCTGGTGCATGATTGGAGAAGATTGCGCAGATAACATTCCTGATCGGAGTCTCGTAGTACTAACACAAAGTTGTAGCGGCCACGGAGAGTTTTCATAGCCCAAGTAGTTGTTGTGTTACTCGGATACAATGAAAGATTCTTTAAAAAAGGTATTTTCGAAGAGGTTTGTTTCGGGGACGCTTCACCACCTGAAAAACGGAGTAGTTGATCCATGTTTTTGGACAAGCGTCACCTCTGCGCAGCAGGGGACAGCGTGGCCTCCGGGAGTTGCTGCCCAATAGAAAGTTTGGCTCTGAGGCTGGTCTGGCCCTCGTAGTTTCCAGTGCCTGATTTTAAAAAAGCAAAGTGTAATTCCTTGCTTCTCTTGGTTGAGTTGGCTCCTGTTATCCCCGTGTTTGTCAGACCTCCTTCACTAAAGCCACGAGCTCAAGTTTGCTGCTCTTTGTAACTTGAGTCTGTAACTCTGGACATGACTGTTGTTTGTGCAGGTTTTCACTGTATTTTATAGTCCCTAATCTTCATTAAAGCATCTGTTTTGGAGCCTTCGCATAGTGCCTCACTTCAGGGGAGAAGGAGAATGTCCTAGAAATCTTGGGAGGATAGTAAACCTCCACTCAGGTTAACACAGGGCCTGGGAAAAGATCCCAACCAGCCCTTCTTGACAGTGCCCCACGAGTGAAGACGTTCTTCTCGGGGGTCAGTGCTGGGTCCAGTCCTGTTCAGGGTGTTCATCAAAGACCTGGATGAAGGGATGGAGTGTACCATCAGCAAGTTTGCTGATGACACCAAACTGGGAGGGGTGGCTGACACACCAGAAGGCTGTGCCGCCATTCAGCGGGACCCAGAGAGCCTGGAAATTCAACAAAGTGCAGGGTCCTGCCCCTGGGGACGAATCACCCCAGTCACCAGGACAGGTTGGGAGTGACCTGCTGGAAAGCAGCTCTGCAGAGAGGGACCTGGGAGTCCTGGTGGCCAACAGGATGCCCATGAGCCAGCAGTGTGCCCTGGTGGCCAAGAAGGCCAATGGCATCCTGGGGTGTATCAAGAGGAGCGTGGCCAGCAGGTGGAGGGAGGTCATCCTCCCCCTCTGCTCTGCCCTGGGGAGGCCACAACTGGAGTCCTGTGTCCAGTGCTGGGCTCCCCAGTTTCAGAGGGACAGGGAACAGCTGGAGAGGGGACAGCGAAGGGCCATGAGGATGATCAGGGGCTGGAGCATCTTTCTTACGAGGAAAGGCTGAGGGAGTTGGGTCTCTCTGGCCTGGAGAAGAGCAGGCTGAGGGGGATCTCGTCAATGTTCACAAATACTTAAAGGGAGAGGGCCGGGAGGAGCAGGCCAGCCTGTTTTCAGTGGTGCCCAGGGACAGGACAAGAGGTGACGGGCACAAACTGGAATATAGGAAGTTCCATCTGAACATGAGGAGGAACTTCTTTCCTTTGAGGGTAGCAGAGCCCTGGCACAGGCTGCCCAGAGAGGTGGTGGAGTCTCCAGCTCTGGAGACATTCCCAACCTGCCTGGATGCCATCCCGTGCAACCTGCTGTAGGTGGCCCTGCTGTGGCAGGGGGTTGGACCAGATGATCCCCATAGGTCCCTTCCAAGCCCTAACGTTCTGTGATTGTATGAGTCTGTTGTTGCGCCTCACTTCAGGAGCCTGTGAGTAAGCCAACAGGCGTTTTGGCTGGTGTTGTTACCAGTCAGATTACACTCTACGATACGTCTCGTTTCCTACTAAGAACAGTTTGAGAAGATTTGTAACTGTCCGTTGTTGGGTTGCTCCAAAATAAAATTAAGACTGATAACAAAAAATAAAATAACGCATCTTGGGGAAAGTCTTTCAGAACTCTCTCTGATCTTACTACAAGTAAGTTACCAGCTCAAAAAGTTGTCAGCTCTAGAAGTGCCCACCCTGCCAGTCGTCTGTGCCTCATGCAGCAACTCTCTGCTCACACGATGTGTTTGGCTCAGCCCATCCACCAAACACCATTGTGGGACCTAACACTTACCCAGGTTTAAAACAGGGGTGTCTCTAGCTTAGTATTCCAGAGCCTGGAACGGGTGCGGCTGGAGAGGAGTTGTGTGCGGAATAGAATAACCAAAACCAGCCAAAATGTGCTGCAGCTCCAGTTTTTGAGGGATGAAGAAAGGGAAGCACAAAAAACATTGTTGTAGAAGTCTTTCAGAGGAATTTGAGGGATATCTTTCTAAAAAAGTAATTGTTACACATTGTGTGCTGTAGATAGGAAGGAACATATAGCTTAAGAGATGGTTGGAGAGTTGCAGAAATGAATGGGTTTAAGTTAAACTAAAATACTGTATTGTACTTGGAAAATCAAAAAGGCGACCAAGAATACACCAAATTAACAAAAAGTTCAGAGATACTCATAAAGAGTGTTAGTTGATTGAAGGGACTAGTGAGATAAGGAGAACTTTGAACTATTTGAGGAATCCTATAGTACTAGAGACAAAAAGTATGCTAAAAAATTACAAGACTTTTAAAAATCACTCTCAAAATCCTTCATGCTTTTGATTTTTTGGTAAGCTACGAGTAATCTCTTAAGGAGACTTCCAAGAACATTAAACGTACAACTGTGAGTCAATTCAGACAGTATGTGGTCTTGAGTAGTAAGGAGATAAAATTGGAGTTTTGCTGATAATTATTTATAAAATTGCATCTAACTAGGTAATGTACATGACTTGAGAAAATTACAATTAAGTCTTTTCTTCAGGGAAAAATAAAAATGAAAGGCAGGATGCACCTGGCATTTTCTGTATCGGAAGTTTGACATATATTGTCTTGAAAGTAATAGGGCAAATGTTAATGGAAAATTTGAGTAAACTTCTAAAACATAATGAAATTAGATGTAATAAACGTAAATGCCTGTTGTAAGAAAGACACTTGGTCAAAAGTACCCCAGTTAAGGTTCTAGAACTGTATTCAGATGCTCATTATTTTGAGAAACATTCGTCTTGGGGGCTGAAATGTTCCCAGCTTAGTCTTTGCCCAGGGTGATTTTTTCAAACGCTATGCAATATTTTTTGACTGTTGTTAAAAGTGTGTAGGAAGGAAAAAAGAAATAAGAAAAAGAATAAAACCTAACATACACACCCCTTTTTCAGTAAAGTAAAATCTCGATCTCCTTCAAGTTAGCTGTACGACCGTTGCAAGTGATTGGAGCTTTTACGAAGCTGGGGAGAACGCTGGTGGAGAAGCAGCATCCAGCTTTGAATTGGAGAAAATTAGATCCGATTTGGCAGAGCTCTGAATGTTTAAAAGTCTCACAGAGTGTGTTCAGTGTGGAGTTTGCTATTATACATGCAAAATTTTCTCTGCTGTTGCATTATTGCACTGGTGCTTCTAAGCTTTAGCTGCTTTGGACCCGTTTCTCGCCAGCCGGCGTGCTGCGGCTGTGGAACTGCTGACCTTTAGAGAGTTCAGGAACGCGCGAGAGAAGCAGGAGCACAGCGTGGGCGTTCTGCAGGCATCACCTCTTCTTCAGGAGACTCGCTGAAGTTCCTTTTTTATCATTGTCCTGGCCTTGCTGAGGTCACTGCCAGCATTTTTAATGAGTTTCATTTTTTAATTGCGCCTTCTGTTGTGGACATCTTAGGACATGTGTAATGGTTCCACATTTCAGGCTCTCCTCGGCAAAAAGATGTTTTTCCAGGGGGTGTAATCACTGTCTGAGACTGATAGATACATGTTGCAGAGCCATCAATTAAGACAAGCTTCTCCCAGCATATGACCCTGTTATCAGGAATTAAACCATCCATCGCTAACAGAACAAGGAGGGATCTCTATTCATGCTTACTGGCTGGAAATCAATGCTTAAACCACTGTTTATATGGTCTTGCTTTCATCAGACATTTCTGCTGTTTAGCGCGCTCTGTCGCCCGTTTCCTGTGCGCTCTTCGTTCCCGGCTGTCTTCCTTCTCCATTGCAGTTTGTGGTCTGTCGATATTTACAGCTCCTGTTGAGCTGTTAGCCTCTCCTGTGTCCCCTCTTCTCCTTCTTGGGCCGTATTTCTGAACGACGTTGGGAATTGTAAGGAGCCAAATTCTGGTTCTTTGTGGGCTGAGCTGGCTCTGTGGCTACAGAAACTGACTTTTACAACTCAGCCTCTATTCCCTTATCAAATCCTATATTGATAGTGTTTAAACGTGCTTGACTACTTCCTCAAGCTCTTCCTTCTTCTTCACCTTCACAATCATCTCTGTCTCTCTCTCACCAGGTTATTTTCCTTCCAGGCCAAAAAACATCCCTGACTTATGCCTGTAGGTAGAGAAACCCCTCCTTGACCTTTCTCTCTCTCACGCGATGTCCCTCTTCTCCCTTTTATTTTTGAATTTATTTATACATAGATTTGAATTGTTAGAGTTCCAGTCGTCCTCTTCCTTTCTGATCGTATGGAAGGAAATCTCTTGGTGCAGTCCTTAGCGGTTCGGCTCAGGCCCTTTTTCCATCTACACCCCCGCTTTAAACAAAGCTGCTTTCAGTTTGCTTAGGTTTTCCTTCCATTTGGAGCACGTTTGCCTTCCTTTCAAACTGCTCTTTGCTCATGGTTTCAAACAACTCGTCTTCCTGACGAGTAGTGCAGCGCCTCGTTTGCTGTTTGACATTCCCCTTTCCCGCAGATCCAGGTGAGCCGGCAAGACTCACTGGGATGTGTGCGCGGCTGCCGGTCACAGGCGCGTTTCTCCTGGGAGGTTCACTGGTGTGCTGAGCGCAGAGGAAGGGTTCTCTGTTGGCAGGACGGATTACAGCCGCTGCCAGGCCACTGCGGGTTCTGGATTGTTCCGGGAAGGTGTTCGACTTGAGATCTGGCAGGGTTTATACCAAGTATCCAGCATTTGTTTTACAATTGGCTTTCCAAATCAAAGTCATACCTTGGACAAATCCATAGAATTTATTCCTCTAGCCATAACTTCCTTGAATTTACACTTGGTTTAGTTGATCTTGTAGAAAAGTGGAAAATAATCTTCACTGCTCTCTGTGGTTATTGTAATACTATGTAAAGTAATGGATGGGGGATTTAGTTCTTAAAGAAATGTTGAAAGTCCATACTGGTCCGTGAAACAGTTGGTTTCTTCTGGTTGCGTGGACTGCCACAACTGCCGGTGGAAGTAGAAATTGAAGAAAAAAAATTCACTGAGCGTCTATTCACACCACATATTTATTTATTAGTATCTCAGTGACTGTTCTCATGATGGCTGGCAGTGCTGAAAAGGCTTAAAGTGAAAAAGGCTTAAAGTAAATGTTTGGTTTCTGTTGCAAAATTATTTACAAAGCATGCAGCAAGTAAGTGCGGTCTTGGTTTTTGGGAAGTATTAAATCTAGATTTTAAGCTCTGATGTTGATATTTCAGAGAGACATATGGCTGTCTTCCTTGTGGCATATGGCTTGTGGCACTTCTTTCTGAAATACCTAAATGTATTGCAACAAATAACGATCTAAGGAAAACAAACTAAAATTTTAGACCCTTTGTTGTTAGCATGAGTTTACTGAAGTAGTGGTCTTTCTATGGTTTTAATGTTATGCCACTATCACAAAGAAGAAATTTGATTGTGTGAAATAATATTGGTGCTTAATTCTTGTTCTGTACGTTTCATCAAAGGGATGTCGAAGTTGAAGTTGTCATTAAGTAATGAAATAGCTCTCAGTAAGTAAATGGCATGCTAAAAATAAATTGGGATCAGATAAGGAGCAAGGAGCAGCATATAATTTGTAAGCATTTTTCTTGTATAATATATTGGAATATTTGTCTGTGTTTTAGATAAATATTTTGACTTTCAAAAAAGTTAATTGTTGTTGATTAGTGTGGTTCCAAATGAAGCATTGCTTCCTTCCCAGAGGGCAGAAATTTTAATATGCTATTGATAAATATATCCATATTAATTGTGATGACGGCAAGTTAAAGAATTATATTGCATCATCAGTCCAATATGAAAATGAGAGTGAGAATGGATGCAGCTATCAAACAGTTGCATCTTGTTGGCTGATGGAGTGAGTTAGATTAGTTTCTGCCAAGTCATGTTAATTAACAGGAAATTTATTTATTCTATCAGTGTGTATAGATATTAACAGGCGCTTAATTTGTTTAAATATCAAGAAATTATTAACTGGCTTAGAAGATAAACTGTGTTGTAATAACAGGCTGGTCTCTTACTTTGTAATTGATTGTGTAAAGTAAGAAGCTTAAGTAGCTTTAGTTTCACAGGTACTTTTAAGGGCAATTTCAGAATATTGAAGTTGGCTACATTTAATTCACGTTATTCTTAGCGCTGAGAATTCAGAGGGTGATGACTTTGGAACTGTGTAGGCACAACTGGTTGCCGAGTCATTTCCAGTTTGGCAGTTCATGCCTGGCGTGCCCAAGGTGGGTACGCGGCCCAGGGATGGGGCATCACACCAAGGGGGGCCCGAGGGGAGCCGCACCACCCCAGTGCTTGCCTGGTAACTGTCCATAACGTGTAAAGACGTCTCGTTGGAAGCAAATGGAGAGTTGATGGTTCCTGTGCCGAGATGTTCCCTTGAGCCAGCTGGAGTACACTGACCACTGCGAGAGGGATGGCTCTGTTGGTAATCAGCATCAGGATCATAAGTCTTTCATTATTTTTAAATGTAATTTTATGATCCTCTGCCTTCACACGAGCATTTAAAAAACCACAAAAATCATCAGCGATACCTGATTTTTAAGAGTGATGAGAATTTGTGTAATATAGTATCAATGAAGTATTGCAGCACTTCGGCCCTTATTTTATAAAACACCAGGATGCTGCGATCTTGCTGCCGATGCATGCGTGTGCGATGCGTTTGGTGTGTTTCGACCACCGTTCACTACGGTTTACATAAGAAGGTTGTTCTCTCCTTTTGTAGTAAAGCAAGGTGTGTTCTGTAAAACCAGTATCAGAAACTCTACTGGGCTTTCTCCTGGAGTTTCTGTGCCTGGCAGATGTTCCGTGGTTGTGTAGCAGTAGTGTCTATCAGTCGCGCGGGGGCTGGACGGGAAGGTAGGCACGTCGTACGGGGGATGATCCCTGCCCGGGGACCTTTCTAGCCCAAACAGGCTGGGTGGAGCGTGGTGAGAGGCGCAGGGAAGCGCAGGGGAAGGTCCTGCCGGCATCCACCCGGTGCCCGTAGGAGAGAGCCCGGCTCCTTTGGCTCCCCGTGCCACCTGCTCAGGTAGAGGCGGTGGGAGGTCTTGGGCGTTCCTTCCTTGGGCCCAACACAGTTGTCAAAAATAAAGAACAATCTTTGGCACTTCTGACGGAATGAAAACAGAAGGGACAAAGAACCTGAGGAATAAGCGAGTGCAAACCCTTCTTGCGGACTCTTGAATCTATTCCAAGATTGCTTGGTAAAACAGCACCAGGCACTTTGCGGGTCTCAACGCGAGGGCAGGATTTGTCCCACTGTGTGGAATTTAGAGAAACGGCTTGTTTTGCTTTACAGTTTGCACGTGCAAAAATAAAGAAATGCTAAGTTATAGTTCTTAGAGCAACTCTTCAGGGGCACTGGGTGCTTCCATTGCATGTTGAAACAATCCCTGTGTATTGCAGGACAAAGAGCCAAGTAAGTATTCGCTTACTGTTGGCTTGGAAGTGGTGACTTGGAGAAGACACTCGTACAGTAACGGTTGTGTGATACCAGTTATCTGTCAGACTGTATTTCTGACCTGCACCTCCCAGGAAATGAACACTTTCTCCACTGCAAAATTTCTTATTCTGTGAAGCCATCTGCTTTACAACTTCGTCTGAGATCACTCTAAGCCAGTTGGCCCTTGCTTAAATATTCATCAGACTTCTGATAATTGTGATAACCCTTATAGGCTGGCAAGCATGGCAAATTAGCAGAAAGATGATTGATCTTTTTTTATATGCAGTTTTATCTTCAACCTTTCCTGGATATATGTTATACCATAGTAATAATTTCTTCTCTAAGGTATTTGCCAGTATCTGGATTTGCACATCTATTTACAGTTGCCTTGAAGCCTCATAATTACAATACAGCTGAAATGTCCATTTTCTTTCCCTGACTACAAATAGGGATCAATCGAATTTTAAATGACTGCTCACGGGCTAGCTTCCGATCATGACCTTTGTAAATGATTAGAGCTCACCACTGTTGCTATCTACCTTGAAAGGGTAAGCGGGCAGGTCTGTCTAACTGGCATTTAATCTGGAAGAGAGCCAAAGATATTTGAGCTAAAAACCTAATATGAGTTGGCAAAGAGAAGTATGTATAGACCTTTGCACTATTATTTAGAGATTTTTCCACATTTCTTTTTTGTATTTAGGAAATTCTCTTATCCTGTAGATAAATGGGGTGTGTATTTGTAGATAATTTTATATTGATGTTATGGTAGTAACCGAAGTCACAAAACGTATAGCATAAAAATGTGAAAAAATGGGGTTTCAAACTCTAAATGTACCGAATTTTCTTTTTCTGAAGAACGTGAAAATATGTTGCATTGCTAAATGCATAAGCCTGAAAAATACATTAAATAGGATACATGAAGGACCTTTTTCTAGGCAGAAGTGAATGGAAAAAAGATACCATACACTGGTACTTTTTTGTTTAAACCTCCTTTCCTTTTAACGTTGACCAAGATAGTTCAGCCCTGGTTGTACATGCAGCTCCCGTGTAAGTAACGGCTGAGACGCTTCTATCTATACTTGTCCCTTCAGTTTTATTTTAATGAAGAATTGTGCCTGTACCATACAGTATTTTTATTACCGCTCCTGAATTTCTTGAGGTAGTCTTATGTTCATTTCTGCCCAAGTGGGAACGAGTATCACATCAGTGAGATCAGAAAAAAACACATCCTCTGAATTTATTGAAGGATTTTGCAAACCCAAAGTTTTGAAATTGATAAGAATTATTAGTGAGCTATGAATGCTTTTATCCAATTAAAATCTTATACTGCGTTACCTAATCAATTATTCCTGTGTAGTGTTGATGATCAGGGTATTTATGAGTGATATAAGTGATATTGTTCATGGGAATATGTCTCTTACCATTAACTCTCTAAAAGGATTATACAATGCAAAAATGAATACACAATCTTACCTCTTCACCGTGTGGTGGCCAGAGGATTTTCTCTGCATTTCTCTGCGTGTAGCGTGCTACCTGGTTAGATAATGCAGCTGGCAGGTTGGTTGCTTAGCCTCAAACTAGTTAAATGTGTTGTTACCTAAATCCTAATCCCAGAAAGCAGTTGTCAATGCAGTTTGTAGGGCTTTTGTGTCAGCATTAACTTCTGCTAACGTTTAGACGGAGGTGTTTAATTCATTTAGATATGAGGGTTTTGTGGAAGCCAATACCAAGTATATTTGAAACATTCAAAGTAAATCTAAGATGAAAGAAAATGTTTGAGATTATCTTGAGGATTTGAATTGGTATTTACCCTCTTCATATCAAACTTCCACTGGAGATGTGCAGTTAGTATATAGCACTTACTGGCTAAGGCAGTTTTCAAGGATAAGGACAGAGTTTTCAAAAACGATTGAGTTATTTGGAAGCAGAAATCTTGTGGAAAGTCAAGAGAACTTTTATTATCTTTTTTTATTACTTTACTGCATGGTTGAGCTGCTAAAATGGTATTTCTAGGACCAGCAAAGTACTGTTAGGGATTGCTTGTGTGTGGTTTTTACCTAGTGCTCACAAGTCTGAGAATAACTTTGTGCAGTGACAAGAGAATAAAAGCTAAGCATTGTTTTTTCTCTCTCTAATAGATGCAGCAACAAGAACTTGCACAAATGAGGCAGAGGGATGCCAATCTGACTGCTTTGGCAGCTATCGGTCCCCGGAAGAAACGGAAGCTTGATTCACCTGGACTGCTCACCATAGGAGGAGAGGTATGTTCCACACACAGAATAAGAGAATTGATAAGTTCAGACCCGGGTAGGAATAACTGGAGATGCTGCATGCCAATATTTTCAGTGAACTGTGCAAATTGGAAAAGGCAATACAGATTACCAAGTTAGAAGGACTGTGAGTCCAGTTTATCTTTCTTTGCCACAGTTAAAATGACATCTTCTCTTAGTTTTATTTTTCATGTATTAACCTCAAACAGATATTTAAAGACTATTTTAAAAAGAAGTTAAACCTGAAGTATAGGTCTCTCCCTGAAAATGCTCACTGCCTTGATACTGGTTTTCTCCTCTGCATGACCCAATGGGAAACAGAAAAAAGAGTAGGGCGTGAAGCAATAGCCGGCAAAACATAACTGTAGCATTGCTTAGGTTGGACCAAGAGCTTGTGGTAATACCAGTAAGTATGTTTCTGTGATGAAAATGCGTCAAAACTTTTTACAGAATGGCTGGTTGTCCCCTGCAACTGCAAGGACGAATTTGTAATCATTCTAAATTGTATATAATTTTAATAAGAATACTGTGCTCTAGATGTAGAATCAGATTTGTTAGTATGATTCTCCTGTTATCTTAAATGGAGAAGTGGCTATGCTATGCAGTGCAATGCAAAATCCTCTGAACCAGGATGTGTATATTAACCAAGGTGGAGAATTAGGGAACGTGGCTGCGTTACCTTGGATAACTCTGTGCTGCGTTGCCTGCTGTGGTGTTTGGGACAGAGAGAGCTGGGCTGCTTCTGTTTCCGTAAGTGTGCCTCACAATAGGAGTCAAAGTAGTTCGCCCCATTATATGTCTGTTCTGGGGAAAATGCAAACATTTTGTTTTGAATAACTGACTAACAGTTTTGGCTCAGACACTTGACTGTCTAAATGCCAGGCATTTCCAAAGGCCTTTTTGTTTCCCATTTTGGATAGCTTTTATCTGCCTTCTCTCTCTCTTTTCATGTGCTAAGATTAGTGCTAAGGAATGAGCTGAGCTAGGAATAGAAGTGGGTCTTGTTTATATGTCCAAGTTGACTTATGATGTCAGGTATGTAGGAGGAGCTCCCGTTTTCTGGTCAAATCCGTTTCAGACTGAGGGAGCCTCCCGGGTTTCGTGTTGTCCGGTTACGTTCCCTCTCTTTCGGTCTCCGTCCTTGTCTTGGGTTCAGTAAAGCATTCTGGTCTCCTCCCTGCGTGTCTGTCAGAAACCCCGCAGCAACCGGCCAAAAGCAGCTTCATTAGAAGTTCCATTGAACAGTGACAGCACTGGCTTTCACACAAGATTCATTTAATAATAATTTGAACCTTGTAATAATCCATGCATCCCTTCAGATCTGAACAAATGCACGTTCCCCGCTTGTCTTTACTTGACCAAAGGAATATTTCCTCCTAAGTATCAGAATTTAATTTTCATTGTCTATTGCTCCTTATAAAAACCAATCATTTTTAAAGCTTTTAGGTTTTGATGAACCAAATTGTGGTCACCTTTGGTGAAACATTTCATTCAGAGCTTTATGCCTGAATGGATTTGCAGTGAAGAGCTCCCCTCTCTCCCTGGAGCTCCTCGCTCTGCTGGGGCACTGCTTCAAGGAAAGATAAAGGGCTGTGGCAAATTCCAAAGGCTTCGCGAGATTTTTGCCTCCTTTTGCTGCTCCCCTAGCCCAAATTTTGCTGAACTTCGGTGTTATTCAATAGAGGAATTACCCTTGAAGTCTTTGCCGATACATGGATTTCCTGGAGTCAGGAATTGTGGGGACCTTCTGGCAGTTCAGTGGGGATTGCTCCCAGCCCTCCCCTCCTGGCTTCTGACCGTTCTGGCCAACTCGTGTCGGTGCCTGGCTGCGAGCGGATTTCGAGGGCTTGGATACTGTATCTGGATTATTCCCAGTCTCTTCTGGGGGTAGGATCTAAAGGATTGCAGAAGCTGGGTCGTGCACATTGGCTGCTGAAAACTCTGATATCCTCTGAGCGGCTCGTGAGGGCTGCCACGCGGAAATAAACTCCACTCCTCCAAAATGTTTCACTCTGAAAAGGTACTGGAAATCTGTGTTGTTTGTCTAAAACTGATTTCTCTTCTTTGGATTTCTGGAGATTCTAAACAACACAGAAAACTCTTGCAAGAGTATGCCCTGTCTTACAGACCTCCCCTTAGCCCAGTTCCACCGTCAGATGTCTGACTTCCACCATGGGCTGATCTCTCTAAGCAATTTCTAAGCTCCTTGAGTCCTTGCTACTGATAATCTCCATTTGCAAGGTCTGACTTGGCATGAGCTTTCTTGGCCTGCCTTCTTTTATTTTTTGCTTTTGGTGAAAACATCTAGTTTTTGTCATTGAAGCTGCTGGTTGCCACGTTCATCTTTTTTGACATAGCCGTCTGCTTTTGTTGCAGCTGGGGCACTGCACATTTGCTGATCCAGAGATACCATTTACAAATCATCCCACCCCTGCATGTTAGGCTTTTTCTTTTTCTGAACTAACTCTTGTTTGATATTTTATTTAGTTGCATTGGCCATTTTTTTCACTGAGAAGTGTTGGATTTCAGTCCAACTTCTTGGTTCAACAGAAATCCTAGCTCACAATTTCTCTTTGGAAATTGGGTCTTTTTAATAACACCCTTTTGATCTGAGCAGGAGGTCAAATTAGGGAGTAGTGATGGTTATTTTGCTTAAGAGAAAAAGTTGATGGAAAAGCTTAGTGTTCCTGTGATCAGTACTGTTTGTTGTATACAGAGAAACAGCTCTTATACAGCTTTTATAAATGTGAAAAAGCTTGTGCTCGTAATTGCAAATATTTTTCCACCAGCACTTTCTTCAAGAGTGTTTTCTTTAAGCTTGTTCTCTGTCTCACATTGCCGGGGCTCGTTTGGATTTCTTTGCTTCTTTTCAAGCCATAGCTAAATAGACTTTTTTTTTTTTTTTT
>VZSF01001068.1:373768-400028 GCA_013398295.1 Chionis minor
CTTTTGCCTTTTTTTTTTTAGTACAATTTTTTTTTTTTTTTTTTATTTTATTTTATTACTTGGGGAGATGGAAAATCCATCCGAGAAGTTTTGGGGGAAGGTTATTTTTCCACCATATATGTTCTTTGATCTGCTCCTCCATGTAGCCATATAAAAAATTCCTTTCCAAAAAAATGGGAAAAAGCATTGTATGGAGAAGTGGATGAGCAGGGGCGGGATGGCCTCAAACAACGCTGCCACCAGAGGCGTAACCAGTCTGAGCCCGTGGCTACGCAGCAGCCTGAGCGGACGTGACTCCGCTCTCCATCCCTGTCCCCAGGAGCGCGCGCGTTCCTTGGCTCTGGCTCCTGCGGAACCCTGTGCTGCCCCGTTTCCGTGTGATAAATTGGCAGAAGCCTACCCGAACGGCAATGAAAAGTGAATAGTTTCTGCTGAGCTTGCTGAAGCGGTCTGGCCTGCAGCCCAGGGAGCACCGGCAGCGGAACTTAGCACAAAGCAGAGGCAGCAAACTGGGATCACCTGCTCTTCGTTCGCTTTCCGTTCCGTACCGTTAGCGCCGCGCTGGCCTTCTCGGAGGGCAGGTAGCCTGCTAGGAGCACGGAGCAGCCAGCGGCTCCGCAGCCACTCAGCCCACTCGTTACTGTAATGCGGCTTAGATCAGGAGTGGAAGAGAGGGCAAAGAGAAAGGAGAGACCTTTGGAAGAATGCGGCTTCTCCGCCTTGCGGAGTTGAAAATACTGCATTGGCAGGGTTTTGTAGGGTTTTGTAAAAATGTATTTAATGGTACCAGCCAAAATTATTGGAAAATATCTTTTGACTGTTGCTGCTTTTGGGAATTTCATGCACGGTTACTACGTTAGGTGTGTAACTCCGGCCGCGTGCTGTGCGCTCGGCAGCAGTTCCGCCGGGCTCTGGGTCCGGCCGCGCAGGGAAGGCTGCAGCACTCCGGCTCTTTCGAGGTGCTTTCAGATACCGGCTAACGTCAGGTTACAAATGACGCAGCCTAAGTTGCTTTTGTTTACCTTGCAGAATTTGAATCTATTCAATTCACATTTTCAAGCTTTTTTTTATTGAATTGTAAGGCTTTTAAGAATTAGGATTAAAACCATTTTTGTTTATGAAATAGATATTTTCACGTAGTTGTAAGAGCTAAAGCTTTAAGAAGAGCATTTACCATCACAAGACTAGGTCAGGTAACTTTGCATGTTAAATATTTGAGTAGTGCTAAGGTGGCAAGAAGGCAGAATTTGCATATTTCAAGGTCCTTCATTTTTTTACTATGGAATTGAAGTGTAGAGGTTAAATGCAAATATTTTTCTGTATTTAAGAATAATAATTATTAAATAATTTGGCTTTTCATCAAGACCTATGGCTAGTATCCCAAAATACATAAATACGGAGTATATGTTTGAAATATCTGAGGGTATAATTTGCTTAAATATCAAGTGAAAGCCCTCTCCTGGTACTTGCTGGCACAGATGGTTTTTGAATACTGAGCTTCCACAGGCAGCTTCAGGGCTAGTTCAGTGAATCACCGCTTATTGAAGACAGTCATTTTAGGGAGAAGAAAAAACCCTTTTTCTCACACAGTGGAAGAGCAGTCATCTTAAGAATATTCGGCAAACTATCCCAAACGCCATCTTCCACGATTTGCAGGACCTCACGTTGGCCCAGCGCTCAAGGGAGATCTGGTTCTTTGTGTCTTTTCTCGTCCAGTATATTCCAACCATTGTATCAGTCAAGAAGGAGAATGTTCTTGCAGACCTGGAAAGTCCCAAAACAGCTACAGTTAAAACAGTGATGTTTTGTGGAGAGAAAAGCTAATTACTGAAGTGATTGTGAAATGCATGTCAGGTACAAGGCACCACGTCTTTTTAATTAAGTCAATCTTTTTAGATGGTATAATTTGAGCATTTTTAAAGCTGTTTTCATGTTAAGGTTTTGTATAAAACACAATTAAGATTCTGGATTGAGACTTGGAAATCTGTGTTATACCAGACACCTCCAAATCCAGACATAGAAAAGTTACATGTTATTCCTCTCTGTCAGATCCTTATGCTACTAGTAATTCCTAATTTCTAAGTGGAAGTGTGAGGATGAATTCATGATTATTGGGGAGGCACTTGGGTACTAAGACATACTTGGAAATAGTACTTTTGCCTACAGTCTCTTCTTCGTTATCCAGGACTGAAGGCGACTGATTTGTTTGCAAGCGCTACAGCTGGCATTCTCGCTTCATGCTCGGGGTGTCCGTAGACATTTCAGCAACGCCTGCAATTATTCCTCAAACCCATTGTGAATATTTTAACAATATTGCAAAAAAATCAGGATACTAGGTAATTTTCCCTTTGGAATGGGGCAAAACAGTATGACAGAGCCCTCTCTTGGAAAAGCTGGCCTTGTTTCCTGCTCTCCTTGCCCTCTGAAAGAAGAGGAGGTGCAGAGTGTGTCTTGTAGAAGTCTTTGTTACAAAAGGGTTGTGCGTTGGGTTCTCTCCAAAGTGTCTACTCAAAGAATATCATGCAGATTTAGAAGTTCATGAATCAGCCAACATAACTGTGAGGCATAACTGCTTCTGACAGATCTGAAAGAATTAGAACCAATGAATAGTCTTTTATTTTGGGGAAAACCACCAGTCAGTGGTATTGCTGTGCTCTGAGCAAATCTTTAGGCTATTCCCTCACCTTTTTGGAACTAAAGTAATTTTATGGCATCCATTTTCAAAGATCCTTGGAATGACTTGTTCTGCAACTCAAGTCTCAGCTTGGTCTTTATACTGTGTAGTTGGCTCTTGATAAATTACTTTTTGTTTTAAGTGGTCAAGATGTGTTTAGAAAGCACTGGAGTCTAAAGATCCTTTGCACTTGTTAAGCTGGAGTTACGTGAAAGCAGATACGATAGACCAGAACACCTTTTGCAAGTGATTATGGTCTAAGAAGTTAAAACTAGCTTTTTGCGCTTTTAAGCCTGTAGACTAACAGCAGAACAGGAGGAATTTTTATGATTTATTGTGTCATTGCCTTTTCAAGCACTCTCTGCTCCACGTATCACTGACAGGACAGAATTCAGCGGTTCTCTAAGACCACTTGTGGTGTAGGATGTCACTGCTGCTGACAGTTACGATTTCAGTTGAGGTATCCCAAAACTAGCAGTCAAATACACGGGTTTGAATTTTCAAGGGGACAGAAGAAAGTTAAGGAGTCTGTTGCAATAATTTTTTCATGGAATTACATGCATGCTACTTTATGAATCTTTGAACGTCTCAAGTTTGGCTTCAGCTTCTCTGGCTTGTTTTGCTTCCTGTTTTCAAAAGTCAAATAAATATTAAAATAATTCTCTAGGAATGTGTTGCTATCTATTTGCAAATCGGTCTTTTGAAAGACTGTGTAGATGTTTCTTCTCATTAATAATTGCACCTATTGTTCTCATTCTTAAATAAATGAGATTTCAATTTAAAAATAAATTGCCCCAATGGTGAATTTCCATTTTCAAAAATTTAAATTAAAATTAATTTAAAATTTTAAATTTAATTTAAAAATTTCAAACTGCGTTTTAGCCCATGATGAACACATTCTCTCTTTTTAGAATTCTGGTTTTGTTTTGTGAAGCAAGACTTGTAAACGTTACTCTAATGCATTTTACAGACTTAGCAGTAAAAAGTAGGAAGGCGTTAAAGAGGACGGATAATGCTATGTTTACACTGATGATTAATAATTCTAATTTGGAGTGAATGTACAGAAATACATTTCTGTGCCTGTTGCAAACAGGCAGGAATACAGGCACGAGTCAGGAGGCAGCAGAACAATTTTGCATGGATCTCAGTTGACAGGAGGAAAAAGCCAGGCGGCAACGCAAGAAAATAGAGAGTGGCTCTGTGCCAGCAAAAACATTCTTTTTTACTAGTCGAACAGGTTTGCATACTGTATGAATTCCTTTGATCTATGTAACACAAAATATTCTGACAGGGGTTCAATGATATTAATCACTTTCCCTTATTGGCCAAGGCAAATTTGATTTTTGCTTCATTTGGAGCTGGAAATGGTAGTTGATCCCACCTGAGTGCGTGACGTTGGTCTAGCGCACAGACGGAGACTATTAGAGCATTTCTTCCTCTGCTTTGCAAAGGTTTCTTACTGCAGTCTTAAATAGTGTTTTGTTGGAGTTTTTTTAATTAAAATCCCCCTCCTTGGTTAAAAAAAGGGGGAAATGGTTGCATTTTTGAAAAGAAAATAATTTTATCAATGTGGTAGTATTGAATACAATCTCTTTATTTATGGATACTTTATAAATCGTGTGTGTGCAGCTTATTAGCATGGAGAATGAGAACTTGGCAAAATTACTTGTGAGTAGTTAATAGTTCATCCATTATTTGTCAGTCCCTGTAGAGGTCTGCTGCTGTTACCGTGAGAGACTATTGTTTTTCTCCTTGCAAAAAGCAGCTACCTTGAGGAGCTGTGGGGACAGGAGGGTACCTGAACTTGGGTTTTGTTTGGGCGTTGTTTTGGGGTTGGGTTTTTCTGTATTTTCAATTGTCTTCTCCATTTGTCTTCCTGATTTTCAGACACTGAAGGATAAAATATATTTCGCAGCCCGTGTTTTTCTGACACTTACAATTCCAGATTTTTTCTTTCTTCTGGCTAAATAAAACTGCTAGGGCCAAGAGAAAGGAAGTCTGAAAGGGTCTGCTGAGGGTTTGTCAAAACTGACTTGAGTCTCTCCATTGACTTCAGAAGGTAAGGCCCAAGGTGCTATGACATTTTTAGATGTCAGTGAAAATAATTTTTAAAACCTGACCAGAAAATTTCCAAGGTGTAGCTTTTCAAACGTATACGTGGAAAGATTTAGACCTGTATCTTAAAGTAGCAATGTTTCCCTTTTAATTGATCCTCCTCTAGAAGTGTCAGATGAATCCTCAGGTAGATTCATTCCTTCTCCCTTCCATCCCATGCAATGCCAGATAAATTTTTTGGAATATTTTTTTTTTTCTTTTTGGCTAAAAAAAAGCTGAGGTTTTGGAAAAGTCTGAAGAACCTGAAATCCATTAGGATGCCCATTCTTGGATATTTCCAGCCCGGTTCTTTACAGGAAGTCAAGTAATATATTGGTCAGACAACAGGTGACAATTAGGGTAACAGTAATTTAACATTTTAGCTTACCCCCAGCCTTTAGGCAAATGGACTTGAACTTCAAGGGAATCCCGTTGGTGGCTTCTAATGTGAGCACCTTACCTAGAAGTGCTGAACAGAACTTTTTGTTATTTTTCTTGATATAAATTGCAGAACCAAACCACTGTCCGAGCCTCCCCCCCACAACAGTATCTGAACTCTGCTTCTCTGAAGTCCTGACTGTTTCAGAGAACCTCCTCTTATGTTTAGTGGAAAATCATCCCTCATTTTCAGTAGTTCTAATGGAAAAAAAGCACGGTGTGTAAGAAAGAGGAATGAAGACGGGGCGTTCATGGTTTCCTTTTACCATATACAGGATTTCCAAGACTGTACTGTAAGTCCGAACAGTTTCTTTCCCAGTCTGGGAGTGTTTCGTGTGTGTGTATAATTCATCTGTGTATGTGCACACTTTTTAGAGTCAAGTCCCCACTACAGGTTTCATAAGCGACGTCATTATGAAATGGCACAGTGTTGGCAGTTTGTGGTGCAGGCAAACTTCTTGTGATGAAACTTGCTGTTCAATGAACAGGATGTGTTTTCAGTCCCCGTGATCTGTTTTGTATTATAAGAGTATTTTGAGCAAACACTTCTTTAATTTGGAAATGAATGTTGATGCTTCTTCCTCACGTGTTGACCAGGCTCCTACTGTCCACATTCCTCTTTCAGAATTTGGCTAAAATTTGCCCATGATAAAATTCAAAGGTGCGGCTTAAATATTTAACCGTCGAGCTGAAAGTCGTCTTTCAGCTTTGTTGAGAAGTGTTCACAGGTTCCCATCAGCAGCGTGTGTTGCACAGCCTTTCTTTGCCCAAGAGGGAGCGAAATGGGTCTTGTTTGGCCGCAGTCGGGAGGAGTGAGGTGTTAGAGCTCCAGACCTGCACGCACACGTGCACGTGCTTAACTTGAAGCCCAGTGGTTAGTCTGTCTGAAGTTTGGAACATGCCTCGTGTAGAACATTAATTACATAGAATCATAGAATCATAGAATGGTTAGAGTTGGAAGGGACCTTAAAGATCATCAAGTTCCAACCCCCCTGCCATGGGCAGGGACACCTCTGACTACAGCAGGTTGCTCAAAGCCCCATCCAGCCTGGCCTTAAACACTTCCAGGGATGGGGCCTCCACAACTTCCCTGGGCAACCTGTTCCAGTGCCTCACCACCCTCACAGTAAAGAACTTCTTCCTAATATCTAATCTAAATCTCCCCTCTTCCAATTTAAAACCATTACCCCTTGTCCTATCACTAGACTTCCTGACCAAGAGTCCCTCTCCAGCTCTCCTGTAGGCTCCCTTCAGATACTGACAGGCTGCTCTCAGGTCTCCCCGGAGCCTTCTCTTCTCCGGGCTGAACAGCCCCAGCTCTCTCAGCCTGTCCTCATAGGAGAGGTGCTCCATGCCTCTAATCATCTTCGTGGCCCTTCGCTGGACCTGTTCCAACAGTTCCATGTCCTTTCTATGTTGAGGACTCCAGAGCTGGACACAGGTGGGGTCTCACAAGCGCAGAGTAGAGGGGAGAATCACCTCCCATGCCCTGCTGGCCACGCTTCTTTTGATGCAACCAGGATACTGTTGGCTTTCTGGGCTGCCAGCGCGCACTGCCGGCTCATGTTGAGCTTCTCATCCATGAGCACTCCCATGCGAGAAGCTTTTGTTGGATGGCTGTGTATGTCAGTGTTCCTGTCAACCTCCTCGGGTTTCCTGCTGTGCCAGCTCGGGTTTGCTAATCTGAAACTGATTCTGATGGAGGAAATGCTTTGTTTCTCTTTTTTTTTTCAGTGGTAAAACCAGGGGTTTCTTTCTGGAAATGGGCATATTGCATGCTTTTGAAAAGTCTCACGTTATGTGACTGTCCAAGTCTCTGGGACTATCGGTGCGTGTTAAATGCAGGATTATGAAGTTTCCCAATGTGCCTTGAATATTACCAGCCGTATTTTGCTTTCAAAGAAATAATGTAGTAAAAATATCTGATAGTGGGATCTTCGTCTTGGTGTTCCTTTTGTTACATGCTCTGTTCTAGTGAGTGACTAGGAAAAAAGGGGGTTTTGTTTTTGTTTTGCCTGGAGTCAAACAGGAGCATGCTGGTTAAAGGGATTCTGTGGGGGAGTTGGGCTGGAGAGGGCCTGAGGGAACTGGGAGAGACATCTACCACCAGCAGCTTGTCTGTGCTAGCTAATTATAGCTAGGGTACTGTTTACTTTAGTGGTATACTCCTTATTTATTAGTTACTTGGTTACTGCTTGCCTTCAAGTTACGGGCGTGCAGCCAGTTGCTGCAGGGGAGGTGCGATGGGACGGGACGTCATGCAGCACCGCGCACCCCAGCTCCCCGACCTGGGCATGGGCTTTGAAAATTTGGGGGGGGGTCAAAAAGAAAAGCTGACAAGTTAAAAAATGGGAGCAACTTACGGAGATTTTTTTACAATCCAGTGGGACTGTGATGGTAAAATTATCATGAGCGTCTCCATGATTTACCAATCAAACTGGGGGATTTCCCTTCTTTTCCTCTTGTCTTTGGAGGAAAATCTTGCTCTTTGGTCTATGTGAAGTTATATTGATTTGAATAAAATTGTGATTTTTTTTTNACCTTTTCTAACTGGTACCACTTTGCGGGAACCTGGAGTTAGTTTCACAGGACAGTTTGACTAACTGGTGGGTTAGTTTCCAATCAGCACTGTTCCAAGCACGAGTGAATCCACACGCATGTATTTCACAGTTAGCTAAAGTTAAGCTATTACAAAGATTGCGTATGGAAACGTCGTTGAGGAGTCGCAAGTCCTTAAGAGTCAGACTCCTGGGCCGCTGAACCACTTTGGGAAATCTCACCCTAATTCACCCTCTCGTTCTTACGATGAGCTTTGAGCAGGGCCTGCGGGGTGGCTGTCGGGAGGATAGAGTGCAACAGAGCTGTTTGCACTGCTCCTTCGGCTGTTGCTTTTGTTATTCTGATTGTCGTAATCTTACTATAATAATTATCTCGGCCAACAAAAGGACAAGGAAGAGTGGTGCTGTGTGGGGAGGCCAATGAAGAGAACGATGAGACTTGCTGCAGTTGCGTTTGAGAAAGTAGAAGGTATCGTAAATAGTGATTACCATGCTGTAGCAGCGTGGAAATAGTGTTGGCACATGCTGTAATTATCAATAAGAGAGATATTTCTCCGGTCTTTTGCAGCATGACAGGCTCTTGAAAAGCAAGGAGCGTAACACGAGCTGAACCTCTGTATGGTGGACCAATTACCGAACAATTTAGAGGGAGCTCTGTTAGGAGAATGGGCATACTGTAAGATCCATAAAAAAGGCAGAATTTCTCTCTCCAAAGGAGAAGGCAGGATGTAAAAGGAGCACAACAGGTTAAACAGCCTTGGCCGAAGAAGTGAGTACCCCTAGGCAGACCAGCATCTCTAATCAGTGGAAGTGGTACTAGCTCTGAGGGGAGGGAAATTCAGGCTGGTGCTCTCATGTAACATTAAACAGGACAAGCAGTCTGTCAGGGGAAGCAGTCATTGGCGTGGGATTTCTCCTCTTGATCAAAAAGACAGCGGCACTGCAGCCTGCCTTATCTATAGGGGAGGTGTCGGCACAGGGCGTTTTTTTCCCAGGCCATATCACTGGCCTGTGGTACGATTTTCCCAAGCCGTAAAAGAAGTCACCTGCATTCCTCTCTTTAGCAAGGTTTCATTATTCCCTTGTTTTCTTTTCATTTGTTTTCATTTTTATGCTATTACAATTCAAAAAAAAAATAACTAAGAAACATCTTTACAAAGCAGAAGGTGAGCTAAATCTGATGGACCTGGAAAATATGCCTGATGCTTGTCTCCAAAGCCAAAATTAATTTTCTGATCTCTATAAGTAATTCTTTATGAACAACATAAAATGCAAGTTGAGTACGTTGTTTCCCCTTCCCTCTTTTAATTGAGCTTCAAAGCACAGTCTTCTCAACCTTTTTTTTTTTTCCTTCCCCTGGACAACATTGAGAGCCATAAGACATCCTCAGCTGTAGCTACAATGAGATGGGATGAATTTTATGCTGCTGTTGACTTAGCTTTTATCTTGCTAAGTAACAGAGCAAATCGCTAATGAAGAACTGCAGGTACTGTTCCTAGCATTGCTGTCAGCTATGCAGGTAGTCAAAGTAATAATAATTGCCAGTGATGTTAGAAAAAAATAATAAAATCAAGATTTCAACTATTCTTTTCATCTCATAATACACCTTAAAAAAACTTAGAACTGATATGGAAGGGCTTCCAGGGGAAGAAAATTAAAATAGAAAGTAGCTTTTCTCTGTTTGGAGAAATTGTAAATAAAAATTATGTCTTTGGAAATACTTGACATCAGACTGCCTCATTTCTTGATGGAGAATCCAGAAAAAGAATTATTTTGTTTACTTCAGGAAGTACTTTGGGTCTAAATCTTCAACGAGTTACTCCTCACTACTGTGAAACGTTCGTTCATTTGGTGCTCACCTGTAATGGGACATGTTCTGTGGCCTCTCTTGGTTAAAGACAATACGGATTACAGCAGCTCATCTGATTCCATGCCAGATCATAATTTTCCATTTTGAGCGTTTGTCAGTGTCCAAATCACATTATTTTAGAAAACTCTTAATGGAGATGGAGCTAAAGCATCCAGAGCAAAGTCTGAAAGGAATAGGCTAGAGTCAACTCTGTTCACATTGACTGTGGTCGCTAACCTAATCAAATCTCTAGATTGTGTACATTCTGCATTTCAGTCTGGCATTTAATCAGTTTGCAGCAATTAATTAAAGTTAATGCTTAATGAACATTTGAATTCTTTTTGCTTGACATACTTGATATGTTCTGGAGACTCCCAATATTCCAAGTCTCTTTAGAAGTCTCTACGTAGCTGTCGTTTTGTGGCCCATTAGTTGATGTTATTCACAGTATTTATTTTAGCTACAGTGATTAATAAGTCAGTCTGACCTATTGGGGTTTCTTTTCTACAATGCCATATATAAAAAATGTAATGTAATCCATAATTCAGCTTGTTCAGCCTTTGTTGAGCAGTAAATCCTGGTTGGTCTGAAGTCAAATGCAATTTTTACCCTGGCTGTACTGAGACACAAGATTTTCTGGACTTCAGAGAACTTTTAAAAGGTTACATATTGCCTTTTCAGCCATTTATCCTGGTGGTGATCAAGACCAATTACTTTTTAACATAATTTTCTGCATTTCTGCCCTTACTATATATAAGTATTACATACTGCTGTGGTAAATTTATTAAATTGTACGAAGTAAGTGGGTGGGAGAAAGCCAAGCAGTGTTTCTTCTTGTGAAAATGTTTCTCCAGCTACCAATTCTACAAAATTAGATTTTTGCTTTTCTTATTTAAATGATGAATTGAACGCAAGTCTTCTAGTTTCAAAATAATTCTTTAACAAGGCCACATCATCTCTAACTTACTTCCGAGTTATTTCATTAGACTATATATTGATAGACATTGCTTTTTAAATTAAATGTGTAATCATATAGACCTTAGCAAAAACCATGTACTTTTCCAAGGCTTTCAGAGGTGTGTTTTTGTCTCCAGCATTCAGCTGGTGTATCTGAGTAGCTCTTTTCTGAAGAGCTCTGATTTGCGCTGAATTTCTGATACAATTTTCCTCCAGAACAACAAAACCAAACCAAAAGCAGCTCATTAATAGCTTTTTCCACCCTCTCAAGACAAAGCTACCTGACTTGTGTCCGGTTAGAATGAGCATCACGTAAACCAGACAAATCCAGCTGTGTCAGATTAATCCTCCTTAAGCGGCTTACACTCCACTTGCATGGGAAGACACCCTAACATGGAGAAGTTGTTCAGAACTGACACCCAACGAGAGATTGCCTATCAAAGAAAGCGCTTTACCTGCCTATTGGGAGGTCTGCCCTTGAGTGTGAGTTGTTCTCCTAGATGTGATAGTAGCACACTTCTGGCTGGCTGCGCCCTGTCGTCCTGACATTCGCAATACAGATCCAGGAGAAGCCGTCACCGAAACACCACACTACGACAGCCATACGTTGTCTCAGCTGATGGGGGAAGCGCAGCGTACACAGTAATTCCTGTCGACAGCAAGAACTTGCAGATAGCCAGCCTAAAATGGTGAAGTCATAATAGAAATTTATTTAACTGGTTGAATGGCCCGAGCAGATTGGTTGAGCCAGCCAAATCAAAGAGGCTCTGAAAGAGGGAGCTTCTCTACTGCAGTCCTTAAGCTTAATTTTTGGTGGCATTCTTTCGAATACATATGTTTTTATCTTCTAATAGATAAACTAATGTCAAAATTAATAGTAATTGATAAAACATTAAGCGCGTCTTTTTATCTCTGTTGTTCAGACATACAAAGGTATTCTTTTCGTGGTTAAATTTTGAGGAGAATTATTGAAAAGAAGGCAACCGCATAATTGAAAGTAAACCCACTGAATTTTTATTTATATTTCGTTCTCCTTAGAAGAATGTGTTAGCAATTTAATGAATAATATAGTTTTACGTCGTGTTTTAATTAATTCACCAAATGTTTTCCGATTGCTTGTTATTCTCTGTTTTTAAATCTCTACTCCCTGACAAAAATCAGTGTTTGTCTACAGAAATTGGATAAAGTGAGAGTTTACAGGAGGAGCTGCCTTAAGTATTTAAACACTGCTATTCCTTAAAGAACCTATTTTTAAATTTTATTTCCTGTTTGTTTTTTTAATTTTGCAAGCTGGTACTATACTTTTCCCACATACCCTTCAAGAATGTCAGTCCTTTTGCTGTGTCCTGGCGGCAGCGGTACTGCGCCTAGTTAGAAGAGGGATGTGGCACCCTGCGTCCACGCGGCTGAGGCGGTGGCGTCCCTCGGCGAAGGACGGGCGGGATGGGGTTTGGTCACCGCCAGCTCCTTTTGCCCCAGCGTGACAGTCCGAGCTCTCTTCTGGCAGGACGATGGTGGCTTCGAATGAGGGAGGGAAGCCTGTTGGTCTGGCAGTATTTTAACGCGTGATTGTTTTTCTCCGAAGCTTCCACAGCCAGCGCAGTGCCTTCGGTACGGGTGGCAGTGGGCTGTGCGAGGGAGACCTGGGAGCACCGCCTGTTCCTGACTCCCACCAAGCCCGAGCCAATCGAAGCTTTCATGTATTTTCTCCCAACTTAATTTCACCAAGTTTTAGCCTTACCCTCTAGGATCTCCATAATACAATTCTGTAGGTACAGCAAATTCTTCAAATCGCCGTTAGCAGCAGAGCACACAGGCGTGTTACAGGCTTTAGGCACGAGAGACCTAAGTCTGTAGAGAGAAATATGCTTTGAGTATTATCCATATAAAAAAAAAGACATATCCCAAACTTTGCATTTAAAAATATTTCTCTAAAGTGTGTCTTTCAGTATAAATGCTGATGCGCGTTGGCATTAAACGGTTGTGTAGAGAACGCTCCGTAGCCCAGTAGGATGGGAATTCTTCCATTGTCAGTCTGGCTCCGCTTCTGTCTGTGGCTTACTGTAGTTGACTTTATCTTACGTGCTCTTATCTTGTTCATTGCTATTCATAACCCATACTTGTGTGAAGATGGGCCTTTATTCATAAGAAATATTTGCCAAGTTCCTTGTTCCTTTATGTAAAGGAACAATAAATACTATTTGAACATATATACCTTTGATTTGTTTTCATTCTCAGTTTAATTATGCAGCGTGTATTTTAGACACATAGGTCTGATTCTTGTCTGGGATTAATTTGCCTTTGCACGCTACGAAGCAGGAGAAGAAAGCCAGGGAAAACAGCACTGCTTTCTAGGTACAGGGCTGTTCCGGGCTGTCTCTGGGTGGGGGCAATGGGCTTTGGAAGAAAGTAATAGCCAGGTGCTTCCCAGTTTCGGGATAGTTTAAGGAAATTGCCTCAAAGATGCAGGAGCTGCACGAGCGGAGCGATCCGGCGCTTGACGCGGCTCCTCTCTCCCCACTGACTCCCGAACTCCCGCTGTGCTCGTTGTGCACTTGGGGGGAACGTCGGCCGCGTCGTGCGCAGCGCTGTGCCGAGCAGGTGGGGAGCACGACGTGCGCTTCTCGCCATCTTCTGCTGCCTCACATACATCCTGTCCCCTGGAGCCAACGTGTTCCCAGCCTCGTCCCCAGCCGTTCCACCGCTTGGAGCCGCGCTGCCCCACGTGATAGGAATTCCTAGGAATTCCCAAAGCAAGTGAGAGGTACGCGGACGCGGGGTTGAAGGGCAGATACGCTGCCGCGCAGGTGCTGTTTAAGGTTGCCGTTTCTGGTGGAAGTCTCTTTCCCCTTTGTGTGAAAGCAGCATAATTAATCAGGCTGTAATGAATTCAGGTACTGCCAGTTTGTCACCTCAAGAGAGAAGTTACCAGAGCAGGCTGAAATCCAACTGAAAACCTGGTGGCGATTAGTGTTTGGAAATTAAAGAACTGTTTTAACGTGGGTAGAGATGACAGGAGACACCTTTCAGGAAGGTTGGGCAATGCCTGTTGTATAGCTTGAAATACACCTCCAAAAATGAGCGGAAGATGATCCAAAATTCTCCTGAAAATCTAAAGCACAAAAAATACTATTTTACAATGCATTTTACGGATTGGAAGGGGCATATATCAGATCTAGAAAAGGAGTCTGCAGCTCTAAATGTTATCTGGTTTGTATATTTAAATTTGTCGCTATTAACAAAAATCTCAGCTCGTCTCAGTGTGAAGGTTGTCAGGCGTAGTCTATTCACCCAAAACCAAGAGTCGCCAAACAAAACAATGGTTTGGCTTGTGGTTGAGGTTGTTGCTCTCTGCGATCTCTTACCGCGTTATTTGAACAAAGGTGATGGTTTTGGTGCTGTGCACATACTAAGCTATGGGAGATCTGTATCATTACCCGTGGTGCCGCTTTCCAGTGCCGGCGCTTTTGTAAGTCCTATCCTAGTTCAGTAGGAAAATTCCATGGGTGTTTTTGTTGCAAAAAAATAAGGCAATAATAATTAGGCGTTGCTTTATTTGCTTAGGTGATTTTTTAAATGCTTTTTATTTATATTATTGGGGGAGATGGTGTTTTAGCAGTGAGTGCTTTGTAGGGCTTCAGAAAGGATGCCATCGTATCACTTCTTCCAGAGGTCACCGCCACGAAGTTCTGACAGCGGAACGGTTCGTGGCAGAGCACTCACTTTAGACAAAATCAACTGGATTATTCTAAATAATGTAAATAGGTGGTATGGGTTAGACGGGCTGATATTGCCTGGAGTGAATTAGGGAGCACTCATACGAGCTATTCTGCTGGCAGATCTTCAGGATAATAACTTCAGCAGGGGGCAGTGAGGAGCAGCTGGGGGGCATAAAGCCTTTGATCAGCACAGCTGGATCCAAAGCTAACATCTGTCTATAGTCTTAGACTCGACACTTTTGTTAATACTGTGAGCTGTATTTGCATTTGTTAGATTATTTGGTAACAGTACTTTCCTGTCTCTAGTGTTCCATTTCTTTCCATAATCCCCCCTCACAGCAAAATCAGTATTGGCAATTCGGAAGAAATAGAACAATTATCTTCATGTAACCCTTTAACAATTATTAACTTTCCTATACTTCCCTAGCAATGGTTATATGTGTAAGTCTCAGCAAAGAGCAGCTGTGAAATTAAAATACAGGCATTACAGAAAGAAGCTGTTTAGTTGCTCTGCAATTGCCATCAAAGAGCGCGGATGCGTACTCTCCTCTCTCCGAACGGATGCGCGGGAGTCCCTGTGCCCAGATAGTCGGGATGTCTCGGGTTCCTACAGCCACCAGGCTCCTCTGTGCCTGGGAATGGCTGAGGGGAGGACAGGAGCGTGGAATTCACAGGCCAGTGCACACTTGACCATAACGGAGTTGATTATAAACATCCTCCTAACAATCTAATGACGACTTAAAGAGCGCGGGGAAGAGCAGCTTAGATTAAAAAATGTGGTGTTGTGAAGTGGCGGTCTTGGTGCCTGCTAAGCTTCCCTGCATGCATTTATTCATGTCTTCCCTTTTCCTTACGCGTTCTCTATATGCTTCAGAGAAACAAATCTCGTAAACATTTGCTTCTTTTTGGCATGGAATAATAAAGCAGACAAGTGTCACATGAATGATTGTGACACTTGTACAAATGTCTGTGAGCTCAAACAGGACAGGCAAATTATGTTTTGACCCATTAACTATGGCTGTCTTAGGTAGGAAAGGAAAAAAAAAAAGCCGGTTTATCTTAAATCTTTAATTCAAGCAAGCGCTTCAGACTTTTAAATTTGGCAGGATCATACCTTCTAAGATTAATAGTTTGTCTGCATATTAGAAGCATGTTAAGATACATCATTCCATCCTCACTTTGCTGAAAAACTGCAGCTTTGAGTGGGTGACAGGGGAGGAGAATCGAGCTGAGTGTTTTGATTCCTTTTCATTTTGCCATTCCTACTGTTTGCGCGTTTAACCGCAATACTGTAGAAAAGAGAATGGTGAAGGCTCTGGATTTGTCATTCTTTGGCATTATCAACTTCTGAAATTCCCTTTCGGCTCCTCATAGTGCTGTGTTAACGTTCTGGGGTGGTAATAAGAAGTTTTCTACGACATAGTAAGTATGGCTGTTGCTCTGTAAGTGACTAAGTGGGGTAGCCTGGTTGCGGGGCTCAGGCGTGATGCTGCAAGTAATTTATTTCATTATTTACTATTCATGATATGGGAAAATTTTTTATTTGAAAAAGAGTTTTGAAAGAAACCAGACTGCATGAATTCTGCCATGTCTCAAAATAATTCCAATTTCTCGTTATTCTCTTTTTAGTGTAGGTGTGTAGGTAGTTACATTACCCTGTTGGATGCCATTTGAATTTTTCCAGCCAACTCCCAGTAGTCTTATGCTAGAAGGCTCTTTCGGCACCTGTGTAACTCAAGATCCCCATCTTTTGCCTTTGTTTCCCGTCTTCTTCCTTACACGGTCCCTGCCTTAGCTTTCCTTACCTTTTCTCCTCTTTCTTCAAATAAGGAAAAAAAATGTAGCCAAGGCAAGTTTTTTTGATGCTGGAGTTCATTTCCCAGAATGAAGGCCTCACTTGTGAAACATTTTTTGAAAATTGTATTAATGTTAATGAATTCTCTGTTACTTGGGTTTGATTATGTAGTTGATAATATGATAATACAGCGCAAGAATTTAGGACAGAGAATAAAAGTTTTAAGTATTCATGTACTCTTAATTTGAGCATTCTAATGGGTCCTCAAAGTGTAACCTTTTATTAATGAGAATATTTTGGAGGCAGATTAGCAGTCTGTAGCAAGTAATAAACAGGCTGAAGGTAGGTTTCTGTAGACCTCTTTCATATGAAGGAGGAAATGAGGTTGGATCTGCTTAGCTGGGAGATAAAAAGCCCGTCGAAGTTAAAAGGCATAATAGGAGTAAAAAAGTGAGGCACAGTTTTAGAATGAAATGAGAGCGAAGGCTTGGCAGATTAGGTTTGCCTTAAGTCTAGGATAGTTAAAATAACCCCGTTTAAAATTTTGAAACTGTAATTTACATGTTCCTTTATTATTATTCAGATTAATACTAAAAGGGCAGAAGTCATCCGAGGAACTTAAGCATTCGTTTTCTTCCCTTTCCCTGCTCTGCAGATTTGTTTCAAAATATTTTTCTAGTACCTTGAATTTTGTTGTTATTTTGTGTTTTGACAAGAAGTAACTTTTCTTTCTGACTGTCTGTTAATGCTACTGAGAAATAAAGATGCTTTTACAAAATGCTTTCAAGCACAAAAGGAGATGGTTTTCAAGAGATTATTTTACATATTTACATATTTTACCTTAAGCATTTTGTAGTCACTGCCTACTGGTGAATGTATCAGATTTTTACACACACTTTCAAAATGAACCAGTTTTGCTTCTAAGCCATTGCAAAGGGAGGAAATGAATTCTAACTTTTTTCACTTCATTTTCACATCCTCACATTTCCTTATTTCACATGGTTTAAAACAAAATGCCTCCAGCATTATTTTTCCTTTCTCAAGAGCAAAGTGAATGTGACTTTTCTAAGGGGGTCACAGGATGCCTCTGAGGCCTGTGGGTGTTACTGGACTGCTGCCTGCTTTCAGCTTAACTGAAGGGCTTGTCATAGTTTTCATCTCCTAAGAAATTAGCCCTAGGTGCTGGCCAGAAGCAGGAGAAGGCAGCATTATGAGTCCCACGCTGGTTATTTCCCACTGACATCAAATCCTGAGGTTTTTAAATTAATCCCACACAAAGACAACCCTTCATTTTGGTGCCAGTTTGAAATTAGACTGCAATAATGACCTTTTAAAGATGTCTAGTTGTTAAGATAACCCCCTGTGGAAACCTGAAGGTAGTAGCCCTCGCGCCCCGTGTCGGGAAGAGGGTGCCGAGCCCTGGCGGATTTCGTAAAGGTGGGTGGACGTGGCGGCCACCGGCCGGCCCTGCGCTGCCAACAGGAGTGCAACGGTGGCCGAGCCGCTCGCCTCGCCTCCCGGCCCCCTGCGTCTTGGGTGCAGAAGCAAACAAAGGGTCTTTATGGAGTTCCAGCGGCAGATCGGTTACGAACTGGTAATAGAAGACGCGCACAAAAGGGGGCTGCCTTGGCCATCAGAAGAAGTTAATGCGGGGCTCAGGGTGTGAATTAAAAGCATACCTCGTAACGCTTTAACGCTGGCTGGCAACTGGAAAAGCTCGGAAAATGGTGCATTAACAGCAACTGCTAATATAAGCAAGTACAAGGAAGTCGTTTAATACAGGCTACCCTCGAGTGTTGCCTCCGAAGGGGAAACCGGCCCAACAGAAAACGGGGAACGCAGAACAGAGATCTGCGTAACGCGCGGGAGAGTTTTGTCTGTTGCAATAAATGGGAATTTGTATTGGTCCTACATTAAAATTACTCGCCTCATTGTTCCTGCCTTTTCACCTTAGGGTTTTGCATCATAAACCTCTATGAATTTGCCATGTGCAAAATCGTCGTTCATTACTAGTAATAAATAGGTATGAAGCTGGAGATGGTATCTCATGGTAGTCAAAAGAGGTGTATGTAAACAAAGACGAGACACTGGATAGCTATGAAAAATTATTCTGGTAACCGTTTCTCCTAGCAATTGTCTTTTCTACGTCTCAATGATGAAAAATATTGCTGTCGTGCTGTATTTCTGTTAAAATGATACCTGTGTCATTTTTTACTTGCGAAAATTGACCGTGCTCAATTCTTCAGGGTTTTAAAATTTCGCAATGCTTAAAGGCAGTTACAGTGGTATATGGCATAACTTTGATTGCAGAGGCAAATTTGATTGTGATTTTAACTATAGGTAATATATGAAACTGTCAGCTGTTTAACCAGCGTCAGTGGCATGTTTTCCTTTAAAAACTGTCGTAGGTCCTGTAGAATGAGCTCTTTTCAGCTGTTTGAATACTCTACCTTTGACTGTTTACAGTTATTTTAGCTCTGTTCATCAAAAATAGAAAATATGCATTAAACATTTTATTATTTGATGGTGTACTACACCATCTGCTGCCATAACCCACACATCTCTTACTTGTTTGGAGAAATGCAGGGTGAAGTCTCAGTTTGAATCTGTAGATTTTGAAAACCTACGATACACAGCCGTGTACGCATTCCTCTTTTAACCCTTAGCATTGTTCGAGATTTCCAGAGCTTCTTTACAGCCTTTCACAAATTAAAGGCTGATCAACATTCGGCCACAAGAAAAATACCGTTTATATCCTGTATTTCTCTTTTGGGTATTAAAATAGTGGGATTACTCGCTTTATCAGTTTAAGGAGGTAGTAGAAAATTGAATCTCTCGTTTTGTGATCATTTCTCTTCTTTAATACGTTTCACCTAGTTTAGAAGTATGGATCAGAAACTCACAAGGAAAACTGATGCCCTTTCCTGCAGCTAAATTAACAGGAATCACGTGGAAAACAATCTGAGCCTTGTATGAAAAGGGGAGCCATTAAAATTAGCCCTAAGCTATGGACTGCACCCAATATCACTAGAACTGCACTCACTGCAGATGTGGAGGCTGGCTCTCAGGCAAACTGAGCTGTGTTGTATAGCTACAATTAAAATCAACTCCTCTGCCAAAAAATAAAAGGGAGGAGGGTAGAAGGAGAACATCAAAGACAGATTGAAATGTGTAGTTAGTAATAAGAGTGGTCTCCTCTTGAACCAAGCCCTGCAGCGATTCATGGCCCCCTTGTTAATGAGAAATTTTGACCTCTGGTTTGTAAGTTAAACTTGTAATCCCAGCTAATGAAGTAAATCAATCCCAACTTCAGTCTGTTGTTCCCATTTTTCTTTGCGCAGTGTGTCTGGGAGTTAGTAGCCAGGTCTACAAATACGATTTTGGGGAAAAAAAATTATTCTGCTGCTATGTAACTTCTCCTGGTTTGCAGATGCACTTAAACGTATCTAAAGCAGACAGATTATTTTAACTTGTCTGTCCGCTTGGAAAACGTCCTATTAGTTTGGCTCTTTTAGAGACGTTGAAATAATAGGCCTGAGTTACCATTTTAAAAGGAAAGCTGGAATTGTAACTGTCCCAAAATATTCGTCTCAAACAGATTTATGCTTTAGGTACGTAGATCTGTTTGGAATTATTCGAGGAGCCTTATTTTATTTCGTGCTGTATATTTCGGGGGATACTGATAGTAGATTTGTGTCAGAAAAATGGTTTCCCGCTGCAGTCTCCGTTTGGAGAGAGAACGGATTCACTAGCCATAAAATGGATGCAAAGCTAAGATGCCGATTTCCTAAGGGGGGGGAGCACCCTTTGAAATCCCACACTTCTGGGTCTTGTACGCCACAGCGTGGCAAAAATCCCAACCCCAAATCCAGCCTGAGCGCCCTGGTGAAAGCTCTGAGTGGATTCCCCGTCACACCGCGCTATTAAAGAACCTCTAAGAGATCAGCAGGCGGTATTGAAGGAAGGAAAGTCGTTGTGGCAAAAGTAAGGAGATGGCAGATTCATAATGTGTTCCTGAAAAGAAAACACAACCGGGCCGAGAACCTAACGGCTCGCTTGGAGCTGCTTCGCTTCCCCTCTGCATCCGCAACGGCTGTCGCTGCGGACCCTTCTCAGCGCCACAGCCCCCTCCTTGTCCCAGCCTCTTTCTCTCCAAAGACAGTTTTTACGTTATTTTGTGGCTATTTAGTGCTGCAGACACTGATTTACAGGGGCAGAAGCTTCCTAACAAAATGTGTTTTTTCTAAATGAAGGGGTACACGAGCCCCCCTCTAACGGCCAGCGACTTGCTGCGTCTCCCCGTGCATCCCCGCTCTCCGTGGCGGCTGCGGCACGGAGCGGCGCGGAGTTTTGGCCCTCAAGTTTTTGGCTCTTAATGTTAGTTTTTCATAGCCATATTCCTGCAATTCAGTCAACAAACCTTACTGCATACGGCGCTCTGTTGTAGACCTCACACGTTTAGATTTGTCAGGAGGAGGGAACAAATGACCAAGTGCTGCTGTATTTTATGCAATTTTATTATATAGAAAAAAAAGGGTTTTTTTACAGCAGTGAAGTAGGAGTCTCCGGTGGGAACCGATGCAGCGGAGCAGATGTTTTCTCTGCGATGACCCTGGCCGGAGGTGCTGGGTTTCGCTTGCCGCGGGGACAGAGCCTGGTCCGTTCTTTGCGGAAGTAGGAGCCGTCTCATTTTTACGCCTTTAGAAAAAGGTGACTCCCGAGTGGATTTGCTGCCAGAAAGCTGAGGGTGGTTTCCTCGGGGCAGGCAAGCGTCAGCAGGTGTGGGTGTACGCAGAAGGGGTGCGTTCCCCCAGGGGGGGCTCCAGTGAATGACCTGTCCCCAGCAGGTGTCACCTCCCTTAGCCGGTGGGGACAGGGGAGCGCTGAGAACGCGAGGTTCAGCCTGGCGTGGAGAACAGGCTTCTCCAGGGCTACTGGAAGGCCGTTGTGGAGCTGAGACTCGCAGCGCCGGCCCCTCAGTAAGGTTCTCCCAGCCCTTCTCCGAAAAGCAAACGCCTCAAGGATGGGTTGCTGAAGAGCAGCTCTGGCAGAGGACCCCGCGTCGTGGAGGGGCGATGCACAGGGCTGTCTCCCAAGGACGGGGAGGAAGAACTTCCCTGTAGAGGAAGAAAATATTAATATAATCCAAATACAGAGAGTATATCCCCTAATAAGTTTTAGCCTGTAATGTATATTTTTCCTAGGGATAGAACATAGTGAAAATTATTATTACTCAGAATTCCTCTCTATCTAGAGGGACTCCATTTGGTTTATAAGGAACGCGTTAAGGGTTACATATGATCTTCAAAGTATAGATGAAGGGCTAAATTCAACTGTGTGAATTATTTTTGTTGGTGATAATACCGTACAATCGTTAACTTTACCTGTGTTATTCTTTGAAGACGCTCACGAGCCTCATAATTATTTGAATGCGTGTGCTTTATAGTGCTGCAGATCATGCGTACGCTATAAGCAAGAGTTCGTAATAACCTACTTTTTGTCTCACTAAATCTTAAAGAAGCTTTGTTAATTTTGACAACAAGTGGAAAAGCAAAACACAACAGTGAATCTCTTCTCCAGTGATATACCTTAGTATAGGGAGGATCCTGTTGTGAAGAACTTGAAAATAACCAGGGTTTATTAGCTGCACAGTCTTCTCCCCTTTGTTTCTATTCATTTAATTTAAAGTGAAACAACTCAGCATGCAAAACTAAAATTAGCTGCAAAAAAGGTGTAAGTGAATAAACAGGCAAATCCATTAGAGTCGATGGGTTATTGGATCCCTTGCCATTCCTCAGATGGCGGCCTATTAAAAGTGGTAATGTCTGCCTCCGGCACGGCCCCAGGGCACGCAAGAAGGCCAAGACAGGCATATTTCACATGCATCAGACACAAGAATTAAATAGACCAATGTTCCCTAAAAGACTGAAGTACATCTCTTTCTGACGTTCATCTCGGGCAAAAATTCATTGATCTCAGTATGTCCCTTGGCAATTATAAAATATTAAATCCAAGTCACACTTTTCTAGTTGGCTTAATTTTTTCTCTATTCACAGCTTTCTATTTGATCAATTTTAACAAGTTAGGAATAGCATCTAATAATAAAATAAAAACTGCAGAGTGAAAAAGTTTGTTGATTTGACATTCTTACGTTTTTGTATTTAGTCTTTAGACCTGCCTGTTATTTTATTGTATTTTAAATAAATTTGCACGCTAAATAGATGAAAAGAATATGTATTTATACACACAGAAAACCCCTCCACTGTCTCCTTTGAATTAGCAGTTTCTTTTTAAAGCTGGATACTCGTATGTGGCCATGTGAAATTCGTATTTTAAAGCTAAATCTGGGTAGTTAATCACCATCGGTTTTCCTAGTGTCAGACAGTAATTATTTCTGCTTCATGTTTCTCTTATTAGGTCAGGCTGGCAAATGTAATATTGGTGGAACCTTACTTCCAACTTACTACCAACACAAGCGCTCCCCACCCCCCGTTTTAACCAAAATTTGGGTTGTTTTGTGTAAATACCGGTCAGGCAGCAAAATGAAGCGTAATCTATCAGAACCTGGATCTGTTTTAACATACATTTGGAGACTGCAACATACACTACAGCAGAAGGAATGTCTTTGCTGGTGGTCTTTGCTGATGAGGGACTAATTTTGGGGCAATGTTTTCAATGCCGGCAGTCTACCTGTTGTGGTAGCTTGTTCCCTTCCCGCTTAGCGTTCTCCCCTGGCTGGCACGCGTACAACCTTCCATGCCTTAAATAAGCTCATGCAGTGGCCAACTGCAATCTTGGCTGAAAAGATGTCAAGAAGAACGCTCAGAGTCTTGGTTGGCTTTCAAAAAATGACAATTTTGATTATTTACTATCAGCAAAATTACCCCATGGAAAGGTGGGGGAGGCTAACCACGAAGTCTTAAATTTTCAGAAAAGTGGAGTCGTAAGATTTTCCTTTACGTTTTGGAAACAAGACCCTGTTGCCATGTCACTACATGTTTATAAACCACTTGATTTTTTTTTAGTAAGGAAAGCTATTGTAAGCATTAATTAGCTAGAAAAAAAGGAGTCTGGCTGCTAGCGTAGCTCCGTTAGCACCAGTGGGGAGCGATCAGCTGGCCCTGGGTGCCCAGTTTTAAACCTGGAGAGATTAGACGTGCATTTCTGTGCTTTCTCAATTGAATTCTTAAGCTGGAAAACATGTACATTAACATTCAGCCCAGCGCGTGTGAGATTAGGTCTCCCATCTCTGTTCCCAGTCCTCGGCATCCACTTGCCATGAGTCGCAGTTTCGTGGCTGGCCCTGGACCAGCTCGTCCCGTGGCTGCACTGGGATCCCAGGTCGTGAAGTGAGGCTATTGGTACAGACTGTCAGCCAGCCTTTCCTTTTTTCTGGGCTTTTTTTTGGTTGGTTGGTTGGTTGGGTGGTTGTTGGGTTTGGTTGGTTGTTTTTTGTGGGGTTTTTTTTGTTTTGGTTTTTGGTTGGTTGTTTTTTCAGTTGCATTGCTAATTGTGGCCGGCCCTTGCTGTGTCTTTGTCAGCAGGTATCAGAGCAGCTCGTTTTCAGATGGGGCTTAGAGGTGGATATAGTTACTAACTGACCAGCGTCCGTCTGTCCTGCCTGGGACTGACAAAGTGGTGCGGGTATAATGTGGTATTCGAGGAATACGGGAAAACTGTATTGGTCACCCAGAACCCCACTAGCTGTAGAGATTTTTTTTTTTTTCCCCTTTTTCATAGAAATTGTGATCCGGGCATTTCAAAGTCACTTCAAGAGCAACGTTACTCAGAAGCATCATGAGTCTTGAAAAAATGCAGATACAATTTTCCATTTTAAATATTTTTTTTTTGTTGTTCTTCTGGAAGAGCCACAATTTAAAAAAAGCTCTACAATATAACCTAAACTCAAATGCCTGTGTCTGTGTGTGTGTCTCTCTCTCTCTATATACACACACGCATATATATAATATTTCCTAACTCCGCATCTGGTTTACCATCAGCTGTTTGATAGAGCGCTATAAGCTGTCTCAACCATGGCAGCGACTAATCTGAATGAAGTTAGAACAGCTGTGTTCTGTGCTTGATGACTGTAAGCTGATGGGGTAAATCGGAACTTTCCAAATTTCAGCATGTTACTTGTTAATATATTCTCTGTAACGGTGGGGTGGTTGACCAGCCAGCACACCTTCATGACCAGCCAAAATTTGATTTCAGTTTCTTACCTAACGGACTGACACATAATAGATTATTTATTAAAGCCGTGATTCTAATTGAAGTTTTCTCTAAGTAAACATTAGTATATTGGATTCAAATGGTACTTTTCTTCAAAGTGCTGTTTCCTTTATTGAGTTCCTGCTGCCATCAACCATGCGCTCTCAGTCTCCTGCTATTTATCTCGTCTGCCCTGAACATACCTCTCACCTGTTTGTCTTTGAATTTGTAATTCACAGAACTAAGTTTGCTCTTGAAATCCACTTAAAATTCTGCATTTCAACAAAATGACACCAAATAAGATGACTTTAACTATACCTATTCTGAATGTTTCCATGACATGACTTCACATTATTTGGAAAACTGTCCTTCTCCAGCCAGCAGTTTGATTTTATTTTGCAAAAATAAACATAGCTCTTCTTAATTAAAAAAAAAAATAATAAAGATTTAAGCATAAATTAATGATAGTTTAATCAGTTTTCTGGCTGTTTGCATGTTTTTCCTTAGTCAGTTCTGCATTGTGATATTCTTATACATTACATTATGATGCTATGATCCAAAAGTAAAATTAATAGCTGCAAAAAGTGACAACATTCTGCTATAAGGATGTGCAAATTGTTTATTAAAACGATGCTGTTTAAAGAACATTTTACTGAACTTCATTTTTCTTGAACTGCATACTAATTTTAAAGGTCAGTGTGGTTAGTTACCATAGTAGTGACCTAAAAATAACCTATCTAGTGTACCTGTATATTTCTGATCTGTAGTGTTAGCATTCAGAAATGTTCTTTCCCTTAGAGTTTCAGCAGCTAAATAAGTTGCAACCCCTTCAGCTATACTCATAAAAATTTGCTTCCAGACAACATGGTCTGTTTATTGTGTAATAATCGAAATGGCACTAAATTGCAATGATTGCTGAACACTTAGGAATTGCATTAACCACTTAACTGCTAAACTATTTTCCATTTTCTTCCTCACTGTGAAGTATTATATTGATTTTCCTCTTAGTTAGAGCTGCTTACTCAACCTCTGAGATGAACAGAATATTTTAGTAGCCTCGTACACTGTCATATTTTGAGTCAATCAGCAGTGACCTTGGCTAAGAATTTTCTAGAGGTTTTTAAAAAAGCTATCAAGCAAAATAGCTCGCAGTGCACAGCCTTGAATCTGCACAGAAAGCAGGGGGAGTCACAGAACAGCTCTGCTGACTGACTGAAAAGAAGTCCCAAGGAGGGTGAAATTGTTCTCCGTGACTGGCCGAGCTGGGAGATCTGCCGGTGCCGGTGCCGGTGCCGGTGCCGTTCCCGTTCCTGCTCTCCTTGGGCAGCGGCTGTAAGGCCTGATGGGGACTTGACTGTCCCTGGCGTGCGGCGTTGGGGCTGTGATTAAAGGTCTAAATGCGGTGCCAGGTGAAGAGTTTTGGCAGTGCCGCTGTTCTCTGTGGGGATGCTGATGAGTTTTTAGTTTTCTGACTGTTCTCTGGTAACCGAGGTGAAGCAGACGGAGGTTTTGGCACTGTCAAACTGCCGAGCCCGGGGAGGGCAGCGGGCCCGCCTGGGTCTGTCACCCGGTGTTTCACCCTAAAACGGGTTTCCTTCTCCTCCCCGAGAGTTACCGAGGCGAATTCCGGCCCCGTGTGCTTCTGGGGAGACTTGGCAGAAACAGCCCAGGGGCTCGTGGGCTGGGCTGGGGGTTGCGTGGGGGTGTTTCTGGCTCCGTTTGGGTGTTTTGGGGGTTTCAGGCAGCTGCCTGGCTGGCATGGGGGGCAGCGCAGGTAAGGCTGGGTTAACGGGCGCGGGCAGGACGGGGTTAACGGGCACGGGTAGGACGGGGTTAACGGGCGCGGGCAGGAGGGGGTTAACGGGCGCGGGCGCGGAAGGGTTAACGGGCGCGGGTACGGCAGGAGGGGGTTAACGGGCGCGGAAGGGTTAACGGGCGCGGGTACGGGCAGGAGGGGGTTAAGGG
>VZSF01001068.1:400116-459485 GCA_013398295.1 Chionis minor
AGGGGCGCGGGTGCGGGCACGGAAGGGTTAAGGGGCGCGGGTGCGGGCAGGAGGGGGTTGAGGGGCGCGGGTGCGGGCACGGAAGGGTTAAGGGGCGCGGGTGCGGGCAGGAGGGGGTTAAGGGGCGCGGGTGCGGGCACGGAAGGGTTAAGGGGCGCGGGGGCAGGGGCGCTGCGGCGCGGGGCCGTCGGTGCGGAGGCGAGTCATTTCCCGAGCCGCTGCAGACACATGGCCCGCGGCGCCACGGAACCTTTGGAGACCAAAATGGCTCGCAGGAGTTCCAAGTAATAAGGTGTTTTTCCCCTCTCTCCCCGCCGCTGCGATCCTGCGAGGTTGCCATGCATTACCGAGGAACAATGCCGCTATTTTTGTGTTTTATATGGGTATTAAGATCCATTACGATTTGACATTTTTAAGATTGGTTATCCTGTAGTTTGGTGTTAAATTGAAGTTGTTTGTTTTGAATTTAATTCTTTCATTTTTCAAAGGGAAAAAAGGCAGCGCTGCCGTGCTGATAGCTCGCTGAAGTATGCCAGGGTTCGGTGTTCGAATTGGAGGCTCGCTATCCCAAAATATAGGGAAAAATTAGCCGAAAAAGAAGTCTTGGGGTTTGATGGGTTTGTTTTTTTTTTTAATCGTTTTTTTAAGTCTGAAAGATGCTTCCTGGCTAGCTTTTCCCAATCAGACTGTGGAAGGTATTGCACGTAGAGTATCTCTAAGGCACGCCGGTCCTGGGATTATTTTTACCACTATGTTACACTTCCAAGATGGGTTGTGCTCAACGCAACCTGCTCATGATTATTACAACCCTGTGTGTTTGCAGCAGCTAAATAAACTCCACATCAAATAAATTACTGCAGCAGCGTTATTAGGCCAGCAGCGATGTTAAGGACATCTGTTAACTCTTTTTCAAATGCCCTGTCCTTACTCGTTTATTCCAAACATTTCTGTTATTAATTACTACTTAAGTACACGGAGGGGTCCTTCGGACAGGGCTGGGAAAGACCCGCTGAGGAGGAGGAGGAGGAGGAGGCAGGTTTAGGTCCCATCCTTTGCCCTGCTCTGGATGCCGCAGGGAGCGGGGACCCCCGGCTCACTGTTTTGGGGTGACCACAGGTAAATCAGGAGGGAGCGATGGATAACGGGCGTCTGTTTCCATTCGGAGTCACAGCGCTGGTCCTTCCTGGAGCGGGGGCTGGAGACACGGGCTGCGCAACTCGCCCCGCGTGGGCCCTGGAGTCTGAACTTCTCGTCACTCGAGCCGGCGAGAAAATTTGCAATGAAACTTGCTCAGTCAAAATACATTTTTTTGCCAAAGATAAAAATGTTTCGCAAAAATACATCTGTTTCCAAAACATATTTGTCAGGAAGGTGTCTTGGCTCCACAAGGACATTCCCCGGAGAAAGCGAGCCCACAGCGGGGCGGTCGAGCCGGGCGCTGGGGGACGGGGTGAGCGGTGCCGCAGCCACTGGGCTGACGGGTCCCGGCCGCTCGCGCTGGGTGTAACCCAGCATGAAAACACTGCTGAGAACTGAAATGTTCTCCAGCTCCGTCTTTAGTATGTGGTAAAATATTACACGCTAGAACCCAATGCACGGTTCTTTTTATCAAAAAAAAAAATCATTTCTTTGCTTTTGAAATTCATGCGAGACCGTAAGGTGTTTTGCTGGCTGGCGCCAAGAGTGGCCCAGGTCTCCTCTTTGGTTGTAATTTAGCAAACTGCAGCCACTTGATCATGAAAACAAACAGGGTGCTGCTTTTCAAAGGTTAGATGGGACTCAAGAGCAACTTTGGTGAATTAAAACAAACACGCAATAATAAAAGGACCTGCAGGAACGCTCTGTAGACAGTGTCCAGAAGCTTTCTGTGTCTGTTGGGAAGTTTGCCAGAATAGCGTGAACGTCCGTAGCTTTTCATCAGCGTTGCAGGAAAAGTAGATGCAAAGTGAGGAATACTGGGGAAGCGTGGTTTGGTGGTGTCATCTGAGCAACGTCTGATTTTTCCAATGACAGCCTTGCCTCTGCGTGCGGTTGAAGCTAACCTGTAGCTTATACTTACCCTGTTGCCAGTTCGGGTGTTTTCTCTTGCTCGTTACTGCTGTCATTCAGTTAATCACACAGCGCGTGGGGCTCTGCGGTGTGCGAGGCTGTGGAGGATCACAGCTGGGACAGAACCTCTCGTTCAATGGGTCACCTGGGAGCAGAGCCAGCGTCCGCAGCCGGGACCGGCTGCCCGGCAGTGCCCACGGTCCGGGTGGCGCGGTGGCCTCCCGGCCATCTCCTCCTCCTCCTCCTCCTGCTTGGCCAGAGCCAGGCGCCCCAGCCCAGCGCTTCCTCCTGCCCTGCCAGATTCCCGGCCCTGCTCCCTCCAGCCTCTGGATAAGATCAGGCCTTGGCCAACTTCTAGTTATGGGCCACTGAATTATGCAGCTGGAGTAATTAGATGGTTTTGTGTTGTGAATCGGGATTATGATCCTGAGGTGCCACCAGGAAAGTCTGCGAAACTGCATAACAAAAGGCATTTTTATGCAGAGGTGGAAATACTTGAAAGCAGAAGACAACTGGGGGGAATGGGGAGAGAGGTCCTCTTGTGTGTGGGGAGGAAAAGGGAAGTGGAAGGGCTGGCTGCGACCCAGGAAAGCTTTTCTTCCTCTTGCCTTGTGCGGGGGAGGAAGAGGCTGCTTTAGCACAAACTCCCAAAGAAAATAAGTACTTCTCTCTTCCCCCAAGTAGAGCTATGAAATATGTGTGTGGTTGGAAAACGTGTATGGAATTATACAGGGACATTCAGGGACTCTGTATATTTGTATAGTCACTGTATGCTGTTTGTGTAATAGGACCCTGATTACAGCTAAATTCAGTATTCTTTAATTAAACAAAAGTTTCCATGGTACCCTTCAGTTGCATATCTTGAAAGATGTTTGAGGCAGCAGACTAGTACGGAGTTTGGACTTCTCTAACCTACGTGCCTTATGTTTGTGCCTCAAGATAACCTTGAACAACATATTCAAGCTACTCATGTGTGAAAAAGCAAAATTATATCTCATGAACTGATTTTTTCACACATTCAAAAATCAAACTCCCCTTTTGTTCAGACACTAAATAGAAATCAGAAGGGAAAGGTTTGTAGAAATTATACGATATTTCAAACTGGAGGAGATAGAAATGCTTTTCATGGGAAGAGATTATACACACTTTAAAAGTTGAATCATTTTACAAAGGTGTTCTTTTACAGATGCAGTTTTCATTGTGTAGGCATTACAGTCTGGTTCAGTTGGTAATGAGTCAGAGAAGTTTACTGAGCTGTTATGATTTAATATTTTGAGTTCAAACTAGATATTGTAACATAGTAATTGGTGATAACCATATTTGATTCTCTTCAATTTCATCAGCCAGCAGAACTGCTGCTGTCAAGTGCTAATGCCTTATTTATATAAAAACTAGAGGTGCGTATGTTCTCATGGCTATTGTTAGTAACCATTAAATATATATATATGTTTTCCATATGTCTGTGTATATGTAGTAGTTTTGTATGGGCATGTATAAATTATGCCAAAGCCACGGTCTTTCATAGGTTTTAATTACTGTGTAGCTATTCTTTAAGTTTTTGTAAACAAGGCAGACTTTAAATTTGAAAGCAGTGCGCCAGATGAGTGTTCTGGCAATCCCTAGAATTAAAGCGTAGTCTTTCAAACTCCGACATCTACATGAAATAGAACTTGATGACATGGGATGCAAGTCTTTAAAAAAAAAAAAAAACAAACCCCAAACCAAAGCAAAAACAACAAACCCAAAACCCCACACACCAAAAAATCAACCCAAACAAAACACAAAACCAACTCCCCCCCCCCAATAATAATAATAATAAAAGTTTCAAATATCCTCTCTCAATTTAGAGAATCTGTCCAGTTTTCTGAACTTTCGGGATGACTTTTGTTTAGTGCCATCAAATGAACATTTTCTTTTTCAGTGTGATGCTACTGTTCAGTTTCTGTGGGTACGCAGAGTAGTGAGACGGTGCGGTGTTACCGTAATGCTGCTGTTTGTGCACAAACCAAATTCTGCTCCGTAGTGTGAGCGGGTCGGACAGAGCCCGAGCCGGGCACGGCGGGGACATTGCTGGAAACCTGGAGTTGGCTCTTGGAAGGTACGGCGCCCACCGTAGTTCCACCAAAGGTGATGCACTGTTCTAAAGAAGAGTGGAATAGAAACACAGGACTTCATACGCCAGTATGTAAAGAATGTGGCCGGATGTTGAGCCATATTTTTCGGAATAAAGAATGTTCTGGTTACTGATTTGACTTATTAACCTGGGGGGGGGGGAAAGCCAGTAGTTTTGAAGGAATTATTATTTAAAACCTTGGCCAAATTGAGTCACCTGGGGTGCAGTGAAGGCTTCTGAAGTGCAGTATATAATCCGTCCGTTCGCTTCGCTGCGGTTTAATTTTAAAAGAAGCCAAGCACTAAGAACTGTGGCAGTTAGCGGGAAAAGCTGATATGAGATTATCAAGGTTAGAGTTCAGATAGAACAGATGGTAAAATAGTTATAACCTACACTGCCATATGTTACTGCCGCACACGTTCAGGTAGCACATTATATGTACTGCATGGAAAGAGCGGGGATCCTAACGCAGATCTTTGGAAAGACCAAAAAAGCTCCTGAAAAACTGATTTCATAATTTCAGGCCAGGTTAATGAGAGCTGTGGTTGGTTAAACTGCACAACAGAACTCAGGGCTCCAGAAGGGGATACAAAAAATGAGGCGTAGCACACAACTGTATCTTTTCCAATTCCCAAAAAGCTAAAATGAAGCTTGTGTTTCAGGAAGTCTGTTTCAGGCTCGTTATACTTGTATTTCTGGGGAGAGTATTTAAAGAAAAAGCAAATTCACAGCACTTGAATTCAGACTGTAAAAACAGGTTACAATTTGATTTATGATTTTTGTAACTTTTAATCAGGGGCCAGATTTTCAGAAGAGCGCCCGGTCTTATTAAAGTGCCAGTGAAGTGACGAATTTCTCATTGGAAACAACGGGAGCATCATCGGGGTAGAGTGCTTCGGAAAATCTGACTCCTCACCGATGGGCGCTGCTGCTATTCCTCGGGCGCTTTGGAAAGAATCCGATGTGATACCGTGAAAATAGGAAGGTAGAAGACAAGGAAGAGAAAAAAGGGTTAATCAAGTCAGAAATGCTGGGAGAAGAAGTGGAATGGTAGCACAGAAGAAAAACGAAGGCAGAGAGTTGTGATTTGGAGTGGTGCTAAAGAGCCTCTGGGCTTGAGATTCATCTCGCATTTTATAATGCTCATGTTGTGTTGTATCATAATGCACTTGCTCCTACTAGAGCTGTTTCTCCTCCCGCACTGCCAATGGTAAAAATAGGCCAGTAGCATCATTCCATACTATTGAGCGCATTTGGAATTCCACGGTGTTTTTTCGCTCGCCTCTCTAATTAACGGAGTAATCCTCTGCAGCGTGTGCGTGTGGACGCTGGCGTATGGCTGCGCGCTGGCCCGCTCCCGTCATCTGCGCGAGTTCTCACGCCGCGGTGATTGGCTGTGCCGGCTCCCTCCACACACCGGCAATATGTCACACTCCATATTACACTCCCCTGCCTTTTGTTTAGCTTGGCCCAAAAAACCCCCGTCACTAGCCTCCGGTTTTGGCTAGTACTTTGGGAAAGGGTTTTCTTCTGTAGTTGCAACCCTCAGCTTTTATATGAGATTTGTGTTTATTTTCTTTTGTGTGTATTTGGACCTGAGAGACTTCTTGGTTTATACATTGATCACTGTCAGCTCTCGGGACCTGTTCGTATCAGCGGTTCAGAATGGATCAGGTGATTTACGGCATTAGACGACTTTGTGTCCAAGTCTTAGACTTCTTTCCTGTTACGTGTTATAGTATCTCTTTAATTAGACTTGTTTGTAATGGAGGCCTTGATTTTGGCTATCTGGTTTTAAATTTATTTTCAATAATTAATAATTATATATATTGGGGCTTTTTTTGAGGAAAGGAGAGGTGATGATGGCTGTGATACTCACTTGTTAATTCTCCTTTTCTTCAGGAGCTTGAGTGGTATCCAAACTCACCAGGAGAGTAGAGAGGCGAAGTTAGAGATAACTAAGAGTAGAGCTTCCACATCTGAAAAAAATGGGTTTGTGCATCACCGTGTCTCCTCCATGAGCGTCTGTAGACTGAAGAGGTTTTAAATTTTTTTTAGCTATTAATATGGATTGTTCAGTCTTTTTGTTACAGCAGGATACAATTGGTTAAAGGATCTTCTGGAAAGTTTTTGTGATTCATTTAATCCCGCATTATAGCAAGAGGTGGATCCGGGATCATTGTAAGAGTGTGAAAGGCTTAACTTTACAAAACAATGAAGCTTGGGTTTTTGAAATGGCTTAGTTTGAACTTCAAGGCTTATTCTCTGTTGTTGGCTGTGTTGAATATAAGTGTCTTCAAAAGGCTGGTTGTTAGCTTTGTGGTGAAATGGGCTGCAGGAAGATAAGGATTTGGGAATCCACGGAGCAAGAGGGGATTACAGGTTTTTTGAAACGTTAGAGCAAAGTTTACATTGTCAGTTTAGTGTTTATAAGTTAAACGGCTCTGCTTTTTACTCAAGGCTTGGCTGTCTCTCTTTGCCTGATGATGGAGAGAGGGAAAACCTGTGTTGACGCTGAGAGGTTGAAGGACAGTATGAAGCAGAGGTCTGGGACAAACCCAGCGCCCCAGCGCTGGGAGTGCGGGTGCTGGGGTGGTGTGAGGTTGGGCGGCAGCTGGGATTGCAGGACGCAGAGCGACGGAGAGGAGAGCGGTGGAGACCTGCGGCTCACGCAGCCCGTCTCCTTGGAGCCCTGGAGAAGGGATCCTGGTGTGGAAGAGGGGAAGAGGCAAGGGACTTGAGAAAGGACTTGAGGAAGAGTACAGCCGTGGAGAGCCCATGGAGAGCGTGGCGCGCGAGGGACCGGCTGTGTAACGCAGAAGGGGAGAAACAAACCTCTTGAATTGGGGCTCCTGTGAGCTTCCTGGTGTCCACAGGCCAGGAACCCCACCGTCTTTCCTTTTGGGAGCCATTCTTCCCGGAGTCATTTGTGCCAATCTGATTGGAGCTTTTTGAAGATTTTCTGAACAAACCAACCCGCTAACTTAAAAAGTCAAAAGTGAGACAACTGTAAGAAACAGAAATGTTAAGAAATCAAGAAACGAGTGGCTAAATTTATTCAGCACCTTCTCCCCGCTGGACTCTGACCATCGCTCCCTAACGGCTGAAATGCACCAGCCCTTAATTATATGCCCTGATATTTGCAATAATAGAAAGAGTGCTAGCCATCTTCCACATTTTATTTACAAATGTTAACGTCTTATTTCCTCTACACTGGAACTGTGGACTGTGTTCTGACATTTAGGTATTAGCATTTAGGGCTTAATTTTATTGCCACTCAGTTGTGAGATAACCGCGTTGCCTGCTTTGGTTTGGTTTGGTTTGGTTTGTTTAACGGGCCGTCCGGAGGAGGCTGGTCATGACAGGGAAAGGTTCGTACCACCGTTCGTAGATGGTAACTCACCCACGAGCAAATTTTACACGGGGATAAACTGTGCCAAGAGCTGGTAGATCTGTGGCTATTTTTGCCCTTTCTTTGGCAAGTGGTGCAGAAAGTCACTTGATTGGCACTTGCACAATTGCTGGGAGGGCACGAGATGGCCCACGGTGGCAGACGTAATTATTTTGAAGTCTGGGTGTTATACATCATAATTAGGCTTAAGAACTGAAAGTCAGTTGAGATGAATGAGGGCAATTCATGCTCTCGAGAGCAGAGAAAGTGATTTTGGTTTAAATTCTGCATTTGTAAGAATTTTTTTTTCCACAAGTGTTAAGATTTAGATACTTTTTTCTGTCTCCTGCTCTTCCCCCTTCCACGGGAGGGACTGGCAATATATGAACAGGTATTTGGTGTCGGTGTCTCACCTTAAACAGGTGAGCTTTAGCGGGCCCAGGGAGTGTCACGGTGTCCCCCCCAGCTACCCTGTCCCCTGCAGTTGTTCTGCTCAGCACGTCTTCAGTAAGAAATAGACAAAAAAGCAACCTGCACTGGCTAGTGATTATGTATATTTTAATGAGATATTTAAACAATTAGATTTTACAGTTATGTGAGTCTAGAGATTGATGAATGTCAGGAATATTTTAATTATTCTAAGTTTCTGATTAAATGAAAGTGATAGTCGTACACGTTAGAAATGAAAGGGCCACCCACTATGTAAAACTGAGGTAATTTTGAAGTAGTATCAAGGATTAGCACAGGAGAAAGTTCAGGTGGGAATCAAACAGGATTCAAGGAAAATGTGAATCCTGCAAGTTGGGCTGTAGGGCTTCTCCCAAAGTTGGTTTGACGTTTCCTGACTCTTGAGGGAGAATATAGAGATGTTCAGCATGGCGGGGCTGCAGTAAGATGGGCAAGTCCTTTAAAAAAACAGAACCACCAAAAAACACACACCCCCCCCCCCCCCCCCATGCTATTATTATTGAAAGATGAGAAGGGAAAAGCACCACAATGCTTGAAAAATAACAATAAAAAAATTTGGCATGGTTAGTATTTCAAAGGGAGCAGCACTTGATTAAACATTTGGAAAGCACGGGAGGAGAAACATTCCTAACAAAATGAAAATATATGTGTATGATGGAAACAGGATAAATAGAATATTCCACTTGTAATTACCACTGCAAGAATGCAGCCCAAACTTAGAGTTCTTAATCAGGTAAAATTGTCATTGCTTTTAAGTCCAAGTAAGGCGGTGAGTTGTGGTAGGTAGGAGATTTTTGTGGATAACGATGTTGGCAAGATGAATCACTGCAGCGAGGAGCAGGTCCATGAACAAAGGAAACCAAAAGACCGGGAGAGCCTGTGCCACCGAGCAGGTCGTGAGTGTGCTGCGAGAACTCGGGGTACGAGGCATCCGTCCTCATGTCCTCATCACGTACCGCGTACAGACGTCTTTAAAAGATGCACAGAACACAGCAGAAAAACTTGAGCTTTCCTTTCTCACGTTAATGCGGTGATTATTCGGAGATCTGCAGGGACAGATTGGTCAAGAAGTCGCAGGTAGTCGCAGTCTGGTCTCTTCCCAAGAACGCCCTGCTGAGGTCTGGGCAGCCCAACACCCGGCTCCCGTGGATGGTGGGTCTGCGCTGGGGCGGGCTTCTCGCCCTCCCTCCTGGCTGGAATGCCACACAGTCCCTCCTGGCTGGAATGCCACACAGTCCCTCCTGGCTGGAATGCCACACGACCTGCGTTGGGCCCCTGCCTCCTCCAGCGTGGGGGAAGCTCTGGGAGGGAGCAGTAGGTGCTGGGGCTGGGAGCAGGCGCCCACTTCTCTCAACTGGAAGGTTTTGGTGTGATGCCGCTTCACGGGCAGGTTTTCAATTGTACTAGTACTTGCATACGTGACTTAGCTTGACATAAGAAAGGCAAAGAGCAGGTAGATACGAAGCGTTGTGCTTGCAATGGCAGCCCATTTCTTTGGGTTGAAATAACATCGGGTAATTATGAACTAAAGCCATCACATCTAAAGAAAAACATTTTCGCTGCATCTACGTCTCAGTATGATTTACCTTCCTCTTCTTATTTCTTAATATAAAAATTACTGCATGCAGTCTTTGAAATGTTGCAATTGTGTTGGTATTTGAAGTACTTGTAAATACTTGTGCAAATCAGGTTTTCTGATGTTTGTCTGCAGGGCGAGGTGTGTGTTTATGTGCCCAGGGGAAATGAGATGCATTTGCATCCAAGAGGGTGTAGCAAGCGAACCCGTGCCAAAACGGAGTCGGTAGGAACGGTTGGGCTAAAATCGCACAGGGTAAAAATCCTTGCACATGAAAATAACTACTTTCCAAAGAAATAATGGTGTCTAATGCTGCCGGGAAATATCGCTGGTCCGAAGGCCCAAATGAGAGCTTTCGGTGACGGATCTTCCTGGAGACACTTGTAAAGCCACCATATTGTGCAGATGACGGTGCGCAGTCTTTCTGGAGATATAATTATATTTCGTACAGTATTGTTAATCTTTGAGGTGCTGACAAACAGTTATTACTTACTTTTCTGTACTTCAGGGGAATACCGATTTGAGGACGTTTCAGCTCTCATTTAAATCAGTGAAATCATTACTGTTAGCCTCAGTAGGTGCCGAATTAAACCCTAAATTACGTGGAACAGCTAATCATACATAATATTATACCTGTTTTTCATGTACAAAATGCCTCTAAGCCAAAGATCTAATAGCATTTTATGCAAGTAAACACCATTGCTGCAGAATATCTCCAGAATATTTCTTATGATCCAAGACCTCTTATTCAGGAGAGCAGACTAATATGTACCTTATCTTCCCACTCCTCTTCAGTGCGCGGAGGTCGGAGAGACAAAATTCCTGGTGGTTTTTTTCACTCCGTAGATAGCTTGGCTTTGAATTGTTGCTGCACAATTCCTGCTTTCAGACCGGGGCTCGAAGCGCAAGTCTGCCACAAGGACGTGCCACGGAGCCTGGGAAGAAACCCAGCAGGTCTTTTATCATTATTGCCTTGTCTCTCTGGGTCGCAGAGGAGCAACAGCCGCAGTTCAAGACGATGTTCAAAGCAGAGATGTCAGGACTGAATTGTTTTCTGGTGAAGGAAGGATGGATAAAATATTAAATGCAGTCTTCTGTTTGCCCTTATCTTTGTGCTTCCTGGCACTAACGCTGTGCTGTATTTCCATGGTTCTAGAATTCAAAGCTGGTGGTATACACATTTGTGGAAAAAAATTGATTTAATTGCTCAACAGTAGAAATTGCTGTTACAAGAATCAGTGTAGATTTCATATGACGTGTTCTTTCTGGAGTGAAAGCCCTTCTGTCTCGAGCAAGGAACGGCACCTTTTGAGAGTTACTTGGCTTAATTTTCCTACACCTGCCGCTGTAATTATTGTCATTTAATGCCCGGGGACATTTTTACTTTCTGAGCAGGAGTGGAGCTTGTCCGCGAGCACTGCAGAGAGGGGTGTCCGTCGCTCCCAGCCCTCTTTCCCAGCAGCCTTTAACCTTTGGGGAAGGTGATGGAATCCGGCGGGGCGCAGTGGGAGGAAGGAGCTCGGGACGGGAGGTCCCCGCAGCAGGCGCGGGGGCCGCGGGGGCGGCCGGGCGAGCGTCGGGCTCCGCTTGGCGGGGTGGGGGGGATGGCTGCTGCGCCAGGGTGGGAGCAGGAGGGGCCCCTGCGGAAAAGGCGGAGGTTTGGGACGCCGGGCCGTTCGTGATGGGTGCAGGGTCGTACAGCGGACCGGGAATACCTCTGGAGGAGGGGGGAGGTGATGAGCCCGCGGAGAGGAGCCGCGTTCGTGGTGGTCAGTAGGACCCGAGAGATGCGACACGTCCGTCAGAAACGAGGGCTCATGAGCCCCCCTGAGCACGGCGCTGCTCGTTTGAGTGTCTGCCCCGTCACCGCCAGAGCGTCTCTCCCTGGCAGACGGTTGTGTCTTTACCTGGTGAGCCACCAGCTCTTTGGTCAGTATTTTATGTTGAACTGGTTTTATTCTGCTTTGACAACAGCGCGAGTTTTCCATAGAGGACCATCATGAAAATGGCAACCAGGCTGAGATGGGTGGCCCAAAACTTGCCTCACACCCGACATAAATTCAGAATCGCTTCAGAATGCGTGTGCTGAACCAGCAATGGCTCAGATTATTCTTCCCCAGCCGTAATTTCAAGCTAAGTAGCTCCCAGCAGCTGAATTAAGGCTGATGGTCCGACACTGTTATTCCAGATCCTGTGAGGTGTCTATACATCGGCGGCACTGACGCCCACTAACGCAGATGGACTCTGGCTGTTCCAGAGCTCTGGGGCTGCAGGTTAACAGAGAGCGCGGCACCGGGGCGCTTTTGCCAGTTCCTGCATTGGGTTTTCCATGAACTGATTTTCTCTTCAGTCCCGGCTGGCGGCGGGAGCGGCGTGGGGGGCTCAGGAAAGGCCCCTCGTAGCCCACCTCTCCGTAGCCCCACCAGGAACGGCTGGAGCAGAAAATCATTTGTTTGCTCTCTGCTGGCTTCCTCGCTGTCCGGCGGGATGTGCCGCTGCCGAGTTCCGGATGGTCACCGGTCCCCCGGTGTGCCAACAGGGAGCAGGATGGAAGCGGCAGTGGGAAGAGGAGAGATCGAGATGGAAGGGGAGAAGTTGCTGTAACCCCTGTACTGTAAGCAGTCTTGAAATGAAGATGCAGAAGGAGTTCACACATAAATTAAATGGTTTTTTCTGGTCTGGAACATCTTAAATTTCCCTTAAATTATAAATAGAAGTTCACTGATACGTAAACTAGTACTGATGTATATTTGAGTGGGTGTGATTTGGTAATAGCTTGGGTGTGGCAGGCCAGGAAATAAAGGATGTAAACAATTTACAACCATTTATTTTTTTATTAGAGCTTTTATCTTTGTAACTCTTATTAGTTGCCATAGATACAGACAACACAGGGCTTGTTTGGGATAATGAAAAGTCTGTCATGCTGATAAAAATGAGATTTTTCTTGAGAAAAAACGGCATTACTTCAATTCCACTATTCTTGGCAATTAATTTTAACTATGCTTGCATTCACGTGTATGTAATTTTAAAAATGTGGCATGTAGTAGTCTACATTTTTTATATAGCATCTGCAGGATAGTTTTGAGTACAATGCTGTACCAAACAAATTGGTCTTTAATTTAGAGATCGTATTGACGATATAAATTATGGGTCTGTCAGTTTACAGATGTGCTTCTGTACTTCCTAAAATGATTCTTCCCGGTTTTCCACCATGTAAGCCAATTACGGAACATTCCCAGGTAACTCTGGCTCGCGAGCGCAGCTGCGACTGTGCACGGGGTAATGCGGTGTTGGGATGTTGCGTTAAGCACAGCTGCTCTTCGGAGGTAAAAGTTTGGCATCTCCAGTGATAAATGCCATGAATACCACCCATCCCGTCTGAATTCCAGCTACTCTGTCCAAAGAGGAAGCAGTTACTTGCTGTAAATGTACCTCAGCTGATTCAAGAAATGGTTTTATATGAAAAAAATTCTAAAAGCGACTTAGTTTTAGGTGTGCGGAGGCTGCTTGCGGTGCGGTACGCTGTGGGCAGTATTTTGTCAGGAGTTTAAGGTGACCGTGTTTCTTGCCAGCGTGTTTGTCGCTGGTCAGGAACCGCGGCCAGGATGAGTCTGAAGTAGGTAGAACTCGGGGCAGGGGGCAGAGAGGCACCATGTGGGGAGCAGGGAAGAAAGAAAGATATTTCTGACTCAGCTTGATTTAAAATAAAAGCACAAATGGCTTCTCGGAGAGCCGGGACCCGTGGCAACAGCCCCGGCAAAGCGGGAGCGTGGTGAGAGTGCAGGTGAGGGCAGCTGGGGGCCGGGTGCCGTGCCGGACCTGCAGCAGACAGAGCACGAGCGTCCCTGATGCTGTTTCTCGTAGGAACACAAAGCGTTTTGGCGTAAAGGCTGAATCCAGAGCTTGAATGAATCGCAAGCGAATGGGTTGTGCTCGGCGGACGCGCCTGGCCTCAGCGTGGCGGCGCAACCCTCGCAGCTGCGGCACGTGCGTTTCCTGCGGGCAGAGGTCAGGTGGTGAATCAGGTCATCTCTGAGCAAAGCGGCTCCGGACGGGAGAACAGAGTCCCTCGGATCAAATGCTCGTGGGGCTGGAAGGTTGTGGGCTTCTCCCTCGCTTGCCTGCAAGCTCAGCCACATTCATTTCACTCCATTAAGCCTTTTGTGTTTGCGGTTACAAGAGAATTGGGTTTGCCCCACTACTGTAATTTAATAATCAGCTATAGGAGAAAGAACTGGAACAGTATAGTTCTGCGAGGAGTCCGACTGCCGGTACGCAGAGACAAAGGCAACAGAGAAAACAGCACTACGTCTTACTGCAATATACCACGTTTCCCCTACAATCTGTCCAGTAGTAAAATTACGCTTAACTGAATTCTTAATGGCCAGAATCAAGATCTTAGAATAAGTATTTCCTGGGCAAAGAAAGGTACGTTATTAAGGGCAGCAGTAAGTAAATTTGGGATTTTAGAAGTATTGAAAACTTTCCCAGATGTCTTAGAGGTTTGATAAATAATTTAAATCCTTTTAGAGATTAAACCCTATTTTTCTAAGTTAGAACAGTTCATTTTGTCAGAAATCAATGGAATTAATAAAAACGATGGTCTCCCAAGGATGAAAAAAGGGTGGAATGTGTGCACGTGTCAGGTTTCAGGTTTAGACTCGACAAGACTTGGAGCCTGCAGTTGCGTCCTTTCAGTTTCTCGCTGTTGGGATCGGCCTTGTCGGTTTGTCAATCTTCCCTCTTTCTAGAAAGGCAGGATGAGGCTTCCGGTGACTGAGGAGCTTTGAGCCAATTTCAACAGCAACAACAAAAATATTTAACACAGCTTCAGCAAATAGTGTACTAATGTTTGTCTTTGTCCTTGCACAGGGTCTGAGTGTCTGATTTTTCTGCTGGATTTTTCCCCTCCCCAGACGGAAACCCAGGATGTGGACTAGGATGGTGCGCGCGTTTGATAGGCTAAAAATGGCTTTATCTGCTGCAAATAGGCTTGTCCTTAAAAGGCTCCTGAAATTAAACTGGCCAGATGCAGCTGGGGTTAAGGTGGCTGCAGCAGGAGCGTTCGTCAGACCCGTGTGTGGTGAGGGAACAGGATCCCGCGTGGTGTCACTGGAGTTTCTTTGCTCAGGGCAACTTGCTGAGGCTCAGAAGAACAGGAAAAAAAGGGAAAAACAATCTCGCGTGGCACTTTGAGAAGCAGGGTCACAATAATCCGCGCGGTGTTTGGAGCGGCCCAGCCGCTGGCAGCTGTGAGCGTGCGGGGAGAGGGGGCTGCGCCGCGCGGGACTCCTGACTCTGCTGTGCTTCCCTTGCAGGGCCTCGGCGCGGCCGGCGGCAGCCAGGCTGGCCTGGGGACTGCGTCATCCAGGCAGTACGCACGGCAGAAGATAACGCGCGTAAACCTCAGGGACTTCATCTTCTACATGGAACAGGAAAGAGAAACGAGCCATTCTCTCCTGCTCTATCGGGCTCTGCTTAAATGAAGCCAAGAATTGTACTGATTTCTCCATACAGAAGCTCAACTTGCATTGAAAAGCTGTCATTTTAATGTGCCTTCTATTTTTTTCAGAAGTCAATGTTCCAGTAATTTTGGTTTGTAAAATTGTCAGACACATGCAATAAATACCCTTTATGTATAAAAAACAAAAAAACAAACAAAAAAAAGAGTTATAAAAACCACAGAAAAAATGTGCAAAAGGTTTTGAAATGTTAAATCCACAGCTGTAACCAACATCGAAGTCTCGCTCCGTCTGTTTGGCCGCTCTGGGTGAGGCTGGAGTGGGTGCTGCCGCAGTTCGGCCAGTGGCGACGGCTGCGATGGCTCTCGGGAACCGTCTCCCGCCAGCAGGACTGGGACCGCACCGGGGTGGTGACCCCTCTGCTCACCGACGGTGCTGGTGGTGGTTTCTGTTTAGTTTTACTAGCACTGTTTCCGCTGACTAACCATGGTGATACCAATACCGTTGTTATTTTAGATTAGTTATAATTGCAATTTTTTGCACAGTTAAGAGAATAGCCACTGCACCCTCTCACAAATTTGATATATTTAGGATTTTTGCTTTTACTGCACAGCTCATTTCTGAGCCATTTGCCGATCCAAATCCTAAGTGTATGAAATCTGTGTGTTTGGGTCCCAGCTTGAGTTACCTTGAGTAGCTTCCAGCTGTTTCCTAAAGCTCTTCAACCTTTTGCACATTTGTAGCAACTGGTTAGTAACACGAATCAAAGTTGGGTTTTATTTTCTAAAAAAAAGAATGATCTTAATTTATTTATTGCAAAGAGTATGGTTTAAGGGTGGTTTTAAAAGGGAGTATGGGTCAGTAAAGACTTCAGAGTGTTCTGCACGGATTGTTGAAGTCCCAGTAACGGGAGGGTTTGGGGGCTGGTTCCAGCGCCGGAGCGCGGGGGCGCAGGGTGGGCGCCGGCAGCCGGGGCCGCTCCGGTGCGGGAGGCTCGTGACCAAGCGCAGGGCTGGATGCGCAGGGCGTAGGTGGGAGAGCTTCCAGCTGGGCGGAATGCTGCCGGAGTGCTCTGCCCAACTGGAATTCAAGGGGCCCAGACGGAAGCCAAGCCAAGTCGGTGGGAGTCTTTTAAATGGGCACGGGCTAGGAATGCTGTGTGGGATACGGGATAGCAGGCAGGGGGGCAGGAGCGGGCGTACTTCGAACGTGACAGTATTACCAGTAACCACGGAAGGGAGACCTTTGCTTATTTATCTTTTCAATTTTTACTATGTTACGCTTGCCACTTTTTTGCGGCAATATTTTTTTTTTTTTTTTTGATGGGAAACCATAGCGAAAGCACAAATAGAACTATTTGTCCAATAGTTTTAAAAACAAAAGTTTTAATTATTTTTTAAGGTTTATGAAAAGCAGAAGAAAATTTATACTGCTGCTATTTAGCCAAAAGATTATTCATAAGGTATTTAAGGCCAGGAAGTGTAAAATTATGTTTTAAATGTATCGATAATTTGTACATATTGTTTATAAAGGCCTTGTGTTTATTAGAATTACGTTATTTTGATGATTTCTGTACATACTCGTAAATACCCCCAATTTGTGTGAAAACATACTCCCTTATTTGTACTTATTTTGTAAAGAAATAAAACAATTTACTAAAGTAACACAGCGAGTGACATACAGTATTAATTTATCAAACAGGAATTTCACATTGTCTTGTAGTTTTAAGCACTGTTCAGAAACATTTTGCATTAAAATATTAACAGAATACCCACAAAGAAATATTAAAACCAAATACTTCAATGTTTTGTTGTGCTGATTCTTATCCTTTGTCAGACATCTAATAAAATTGTCAACAAACCTCGATGCCATGAATGGAGTGAATGGGTGCACTCAGCGGTTGCCTCCTCGGAAGTGCTTCGGCCAACAAGCACAACACAACATTCCCTCTGCTCTTCCCAGGGCTCGGGAGCACCGCGCGGGACCGGCGGGGGACAGGGAGCGCGAGCCAAAGCTCCTGCTCTTCCTTCAGGCCGCAGCTTCGGTGCTGGGCACCGGGGAATCAGAACAATTTTGTTCCAGCGAATTAGGCAAAAACCCGGCTACGTTCACCTTTTGGTCTTCGGAAGGAGCACACCTGCTGGCTGCGCACCGCAGCTTTACTGCAGTTTCTGTGAGAGTTTTAAAACATTTTTAGCGACGCTGAGCAATGTTCTTAATTAAGTTATGTTGCTATGGTTTAAGGCCAGAAGTAGAAATTCAAATCAGTTTTTGCTGGTATTGCTGCCTAAAAATATAGGGAGCGAAGTAAAAAAGATACAAGTGAAACTGTAATAAACTTTAAATAAGTGACCTGAAGTTACTAACTAAAAGAACGTGTCCTAACTTTTTTTTTTTAAAAGGCGTATTTTTTCTAACAAAGTGATTGTTCCCACATGTCCTCCTGCCTTACTGCTATTTTGCAGTCAAGTTGTGACGTCATGGCTCAAACTTTCCATCTCAAGTTCACATTCAGCTGGGCTGGCGCGGCCCGGACCCCTTCCGGATGCCACCTCAGGAAGCTGCCCCAAGTACTGCAGCTGCTTTATTGAGCTATAAAATAAAAAAAAATCGGGGAAACCCCCAACTGAAGCCAACCAGAGCAGCCGCCCCCAAGTACTGCCAGCGTGTCCTACGAACGGCCGCAGGCGTCGCCCCGCGCCCGGCTCTGCCCGCAGCCGGAGCCGCTCGCCCTCTGGTCCCGCGCGCGGCCAGCCCGGCCGGAGGCTGAGCCCGGTGCGGCAGCAGCGCCAGGACCGTGTTCCGGAGCCAACGGGGGCGTTCCCCTTCCGCCCCGGCCGAGAGGGCACGAGCGGAGACGATGGATGCGCCCACGGGCAAAGGTGCAGCCGCCACCGCCGCCAGCCCTCCCTGGTCAGGGGGGCAGGACCAAAGCGTGCACAGGATAAAAACACGGACCTAAACGGATTATTGAAGGATACTTTGAACTTAACGTGACCTCAATGTATGAAAGTAATAAATAAAACACTTTTTTTTTTCCCTTTTTGTGAGATATGGCTACATCAAGCTCAACGGAGCAAAAGGCTGGAGGAGACGCGCTCAACAGTTCTCACCTCTTCCAAACAACATGAGCGATACAGTGAGTGTTCCACCCTACTTGCTTATTTTTGATCATTTACTTTACAGAAATGTTTATGGCATGAAGTACTGTATAAGAAATGTGCATACACAAATACATGACAATTATACGTTAAGTTCTTTACAATATTAAATGTATAATATACAATTCTACAGATATCTTACATACAAAGGTGAATGTTGTGCCATATATTCAAATATGGCGATGCCTGCCAACTTTAGAATGTTGTACAAGTATAAAACCACAAAATAAAATAACTTTACAACTCTTTTAAAGTAGACAGATTTGCTCAACTGTTAGCAGGCCAATAGGTATCAGCTAAGATTTCCAGAAGAGATTTCGGAGTTGAGTGACCAAGGTGAGAAAACCTGCAGAGGTCTGATTTTCCACAGACAGGTATCCAGCCCTTTTCCAAAAATTAGACCCCTGCCCAGGTTGGACCTCGGATAGTTCAGTACAGCTCATCGCTTTTGAAAATACGAGTCTCAAACTTGATTTTTTTAAAATTTTGCCTGATTGTAATCGTTTAGCCTTGAAGAATGGTTGGCCACTTAATACTCTGTTCCTTGTTCTAGACTGGCCGTACTGATGCATCTGAAAAAGAGTTTAATTAAAATTCAGCATCTACAACAAGATTCTATAAATTAATGTGGGAGAAACGAAATTGCGATTAACACATGAATCAGTTATTGAGGACCCAATCATGCCAAACAGCAATGAGCAGGATTTAGCAGAATGCTATTTATAGCCTTGCACCTGCAACCGCGGTGCCGTCTCCTGAGTTAGGAAGCCCTGTGAGTCAGCGTCGATCCCGATTCACGGAAGGAGCAGTAACCGCCTGCCGCCAGCGGGCTTCGTTAAAGAGAAAATTACACAGATAGAGGGCAGCTACAGAATCGGCATTTTAATAATAGTTTAAAATAATAGAGGAAAACACAATCTAAACAAAAGGTGGCCTGCTTTCATCGGACAATGGCACTAGAGGGCTTAAACATCTTTTTGCAAAAATTCCAGACCCATAAAGAGTAGGCTTGCCCGAAATTCTTAACCTTTCCTCCTAAATGTGGGCTCGTAACACGGGTAGCACATGAGGAACAAGGGGCGGCCGAGTTTGCTTGGCAGAGCCGCGCTTCCTCGGCGATGCAAAACTTTCACAGTTTCCGCGTCAGAACAAGACTGGCTTTAAGAGAACTACAGCTCCACGTCCAGTACGCGACCCTTGTGTGACGGTGGATGGCGTTTTATTTTGTGCTTCCAGATCCCTACTTCTGCAAATACTGCCATAATCGGCCTCGTCAAATTTTTTTGTCATTCTTTTGTTCGGTTTGTGGGGTTTTTTTTAGTACTGAGCACCAGTTGACTATAAATCGGTCCTTTTCTGATTCCGGATTCTGTCCAGAGAGAGAGATTTCAGTTGGAAATGTTGTATAAAAATAAGCCATTTGCGAGCACGAGCGAGTACAATCACGGAAGTGTAACGCAACGTATGGAGGCGTAAAGCACGTCTGATATGAAGGAGGTGCGGCAGTCGGGGAAGATACTCAGTGCAGTTTCTAGTGTTCCACCTTCCTCTCGGAGGTGCCCGCTTCCACGCGTCACAGCACGGGGGTATCGTCGGGAGGGCTGTCAGAACCGTCGCTCCCGCGCAGCTACTCCAATTGCTTTAATTGCTCTTTCTGCAGAAGTCCCATCCGGGGCCGGGGTTCCTGAAGCTTTGCCTTTTTCACCACCACAGCTGTTCAGCCCCGAGCACATTCCCCGCAGGGCTGGCACGCGGAGCACGCGCAGGAATTTCATCGTGAAAAACGGACAACTGGTTTTTCAAATGCATTTCATGGCTGGCTATGTGACAGGTAGTTTCAGAATACCACTAATTGGCAACATAAAGTCAGAATCTGTTCGCTAATACTGTTTTGCAAATCCTTAGTGTTTCACATAAGGGACTATTAAACACTTCTACGGTTACAAAGGAGTACGGGTAGGGTCTAGTCCAGGGGCTCCTGTTTTATTCTGATTGTTGGGGTGGGCTGTGGTCGTCTGTCTTCGCGACACAGCACGTATTCGCTGAACTGAGAGGAATCCACCCCACCACCGCATGAAGCTGCCACGTTAAATCCCTTCTGAAATAATCTTTCGAGCACCTGCAATGTGGGGGGGGGGAGAAAAAAAAAAGCAGATTAATATTTAGCGACTTTTAGTGATAAAAGCATTCAGGAGCACTGGATCTAAATGATGGATTTAGTCTTTCGAGTCCTCGTTGAATGAATATTATTCAGCTATAATTCTATAACTTATTCTTAAATGACTACACTGTGATTAAAGTCTCGCTCTCAGCAAACCTCTGTAGAAAACAAAAATTAATCAAACAAATAAGCACTCCGCAGAGCAGCTTAGTACATTATATAGTAAAATACTGGACTGCAGTGATATTGATGCTATCTCTTACTGCTTACAGAAAGCAACATCAGCTTTAAGTTGTAATAAAAAGTGCCCATTATTCATTAGTAATATGAACAGTTCTACAGAAAGGGGCTGAAAACGTTCCTCAGCTCTTCCTTGGCAGATGAAAATGCACGAGGAGTCTGAGTGACATTTCCACCAGATCTTCAGGAAAATCGCGGCTGCGATTCTGCCCCGCTGAAAGGGAGCGCTGCGTTTCGCAAAGCCTGCAGGGACGGGATGAGGAGCCAAGACGGGGACAATAAGGAAACGTTCTGGCCCAAGAAAGAGGTTAATTTGTATTGCCCAAATATGTGTTTTCCTTTTCTCCTTCTACAGAAAAGTTGGTGCAATTTAGATGCATGAATTTAAGGAACCCAGAGGCAACTTTAATTTCGGAGACTGTCACACAGCACGTTACCCCAGGACACGCTGATCCCGGCAATGCGGTAGGGGCCGTGCTTTCCCGTGGCTGAGTGTGTTGACAGGCGCATCCCAGCGGAGCGGGATATGCACACATTTCTCTCGGCACTGGGTGCGAGCGGGTGCCGGATCCACCTCCAGTAGATCCGCGGTGCAGGATGTGCTGGAGAGACGCCGTACTCCCGCCCTGCCGCGGGCAGCTCTGCCGAGCCCGGGGCAGCAGCCTGGGAAAACGGCTCCTGTGTTTCCCTGCTGGTAAACGCACCGAGGGCAGCAGCCTCCCCGCAAGGCACCGCTCCCACTGCTCCAGCCCACGGCGCTGGGAAACCAGCCTGGGGATTTGCTAACCCAAGGAACTCGGGAACACCGGCATCCTCGTCTGCCGGCCGCCTGCCACCCAGGACGACAGCGACTCAGCTATTTGAAACTTCTTCGCTCAACCTAGAGAAGGGTCTAAGCAATATACCCAGCTGCAGACGGACTCAACTCGTACGCTTGCACAGGTTTGTTAAAGAATTTGCCTTTTTTTTGGTTTTACTAGCCCTGCGAAGCACTTCAGCAGTTAGATCTACTGCAGTAGTACTTAAAAGTCTTACGGTTCAAGGCCCAAGCAGAGTACGTTACAGATCTGGCACACGGACCCACCTTACACCGCCGTGTGTTTTTTAGGGCACCATTTCTTTTTGACTGAACGCTGGCTTTGCTTTCTCCAGAAACATCAGTTTGGAGCCTTTATTAAAGGCAACTGGTTGGAAAAGGACAACTGCATCCAAGGTGGTATCGCAGTGCAACGCAAACCACGGCCGCACTTCCTGGGTTTAATCCGTAGGAACCCTCCTTTGAGGTAGCTGGTGTCACCCGGCTGCATTTTGACCCACGGCTTGGCTTTCTGGTAAACTTGGCTTCTACTAAAACTTTGTATGCGCTGCCCTGGTTGCTACGGGCCGGCGAGGGAAAGGAGCGGCTCCGGCACAGCTTTGCCCAAACCACCCCGGCTCTGCTGGAAAACAGCCGGCCTGAGGAGCTCTGCCTGGCCTGGGGACACAGCGACTCCTGTTCTCAGAAAGTCACATCTGCCAAACCCCACTGACTTTTGCCCTGATTTTTATACACTTCGTACTGCAAGAAAGTTGTGGAACTGAAAGACTGAAAAAGCACCCCAGTGTATGGAAGAAAAATGAACTCGGAGAGATCAAAGAGGGAGAGGGGGTGGGTGGGCAGTGGGTTCTCAAAATATATTTTAAAGCGGAGCGAGAGGGAGAGGAAGCTCCCGAGCCTCTCCTTTGCCTGGGCTGTCCGCGGCTTGGAGGAGAGCGAGGGGCTGCAGACACCAACGCTTCCTCCTGCTCAGAGAGGGAGCCGGGAGTTGAGCGGGAAGGAGGACTAGGACGCGGTGGGACCGCTGCTTCCCGGCCGGCGGAGCATCCCGCCCCTCCCGCAGCAAAGGAGGCCGCTTCCCTTTAACCACACAGCCAAACAGGGGGAGGGCAGGTGGGATTTCAGAGAGACGCGACTTCAAAATCCTCTCTAAAAACTTTTAAAATCAATTTGCTTGCAAGACAAAACAAGCAGGGGACGCCCTTGGCTTTGCCTCCGTCCAAGGCTGGGGCAGGCTGTGTGTTCACAGGGCTCTCCCGTAGCGAGCCAGCTCCCTGCGAACACCCGGCCCGCGCAGACGCTGCACCTTGCAGCACCGCACGCACAACACAGCGATTCGTTTGTGCTCCCTACGCGCTCCGAGGACTCCACTGCAGGCTATCATCTCGTGGTAAAAACCTCCCTATCATCAATTTTCCCAGCAAGAAACAAAACAGGCCAAATCCTGTAAACAATGCAGAGAATGTTTAAATATTGTAGAGTTCTAGGTGTAACCTGGATGAGGTTGAGCTCCAGTCTATCCGCAAAGGCCCCTAAAGCTGCTTCCATGTGTGCTGAGCGCTGGTTTCTATGTGCCGGTGCGTGCACGGGACTAAGCGGTGTGTTGAACAGATTTCAATGAAATTCAGCGAATTTGGGTCTATGCGCATGACTTTTTCTGAAGCTAAGATACAGAGGGAAACCAGTAAACAGCTCTGAATCAAATCGGAGCTACTCTCCTGTAAATCTCCAAAGAGAATATGCCAAAAAGTAAATGAGTATCAGCTGTGATTCTCCTACGTATAGGGAGACACACACACAATATTAAATAGAGGATTTGCGCGAGGATTTAATATACTCCGTCTTCCAGTATTCTGAGCACATGGAGACACAGACTGGAGATTTTGTTGGGAGGTTTTCCAAACAGAAACATGATACTTTCACTTATTGCATTTCGTTTAAATCTTGCAGAACACTAACAAATACAGTCTTAATGATGAAGATTCAATATTCAACATATAGGAGCATCACAGAACCTCCTCTAAGGTAAGCTCCTGTGTCTCACCAGAACCTCTCGTGAGGAGCTGAAAAAACAGTGTCAGTCTTAAGAAAACTCTCTACCTCTATGTAATTACAAATGGGCGTTAAATTAAGAGCTACTGTATTTTTTTGGCTGCCGCTACCTATTCAGACTTGACGTTCTCTGGTTTATATGCAAAGTTCTTGACACAAAACATTCAATGAAAATATTTTCCAAAGATCCAAGGAATTTCTAAATATTGTAGTTGTGCTACCGCATCCCTTCGGGAGGGCGCAGGGAGGCCGAAGCGATGGATCGCGGCACACAGCAGGCACACTTCCTGCGTCGCTCCTTGAGGCTCTCTGGAAGCGAGTCTGCTCTCCCAACCACTGCCCCTTCCAGCCCACCTCCCGTACGCCTGCGCATTTACTTCACTGTACTTCCAGCTTCTCACTTACTGCTGTTCTCCCAAAAAATCCTGGGAAGGGGAGGGGCAGCACCTCTGCGCTGACCAGAGTCCATCGGAGCCAATGATAATTAGCTGCTCATTTCATCAGTCTTTGGTCTCAGAAATGCATAATTTTCCAGAAAGCATTTGAAAACACTTTCTGTTAATTATATAGTAAAATGATGTAATTTAGTAAAATTATGTAATTTAATAATATTATTTAGACGGTAGACTCCTTGACAGGAATTTTTTTTTCACAACACGAACTTGTGAAGAGACTCTTTGATTCTGCCTGAATTTTGCCCGAATTCAAAAGGCTTTCAAATAATAACAATAATTAGCGTTCAGCGCTGACGACAAGCACACGTTTCCTACCCGCACGCCGCTCCGGCCGCACGGGCGCCCAGCGCCCCGACTGGCTGCTCGCAGTGCCGAGCCCCTCAGGGCTCGCGGTGCCCCTGTACTGCTCCAGTCGCTCCGATTTCTCGGGCGCAGGTAACGGCATGGCCTGGACGGCGCGGCCGAGACGCGACACGGGTCCCCGTCCACTTCCCTGAGCTAAACCCCAGCTGCCCCCTTCTCCCCCCAGCACCGGTCCCACCGCCAGCAAACCCATCCGCCTCCGAGGCAGCTCCAGGCAGCCTTCCGTGTGCGGGGCAGCCCAGTGCACCTCGCCAGACACCGGACTGCTAGGGACTGCGCACAACTAACCACAGGCACCGGGCTCCTACAGCCCCACCACCTAAAACGGGGAGTCCTGGACCAAAACCGGCCGGGCTTAGATGGGTTTCAGACCCGTTAGTGCAGGGAACGCTGCCCCGCGGAGGGAGGCGTCAGTGGCAACGGCAGCTCGTTAGGACGACTCCATCCAACTTTACACATCCTGGTAACTCCAGGTCTCCCGAAAATGTTGTCAGCTGGCCGGGTGGGAGAGGGACGGTGCCTCAGCGTGCCGCAGTACCACCGCAGGTGAGCCCGGGCTGGGGTCCTCGCCCTCCCTTGCTGTTCCGGCCTCTCCCATGGGCCAGCTCCTCCCTGACTTCTTGCCCGCGGGGAATTTTACCAGGACCACTAAGGCCCTTCTTCCCCGCAGCCCCGCTCACCTCTGCAGCCACAGCCCGTGCGCAGGGGACGGGAACATCGGAAATATTCCCCCGCAGGTTGATTCCACTTCCCGTAACACAAGTGTTCTTTGCAGCACGTTTTGAAGGCGTACACGCAAAAACCAAGAGCTCTGTTTTGCCCGTGTTAATTAAGGCGCAAGTTAACAGCATCATCAACACCATTCCCTCTCCGCAGCCCAAGGACAGCCACACACCAAAGCCTTGGCCGCCGCGGCGGCGATCCCTTGCGAAATGGCATTTCTTGCCCATAAGGCTGCTGCCTAAACACGAGCCACATATTTATTTCCGCTGCCATCCACCTATCTGTCCAGTTATCTTCTTTTGTTTCATATGTTTAATTTTAAGCCTAATGTCAAAACTCTGAGTATAAAATGAAATACATTTTGTTTAAAATACTCTGGGCAATTTTTATAGAACATCCTTTTGAAAAAAAAAAAAAGTGCAGAGATCAATTTTTTTAAGTCCATCCCGCAGGCACCATCATTTAATTATGAGTGAGACATAAATTATGCATTTACACATTGTTGCATTTTCTATAAAATGGTGTGGAGATTTTTTTTTGTAGTTTTTGGAACTCTCTCTTTCTTCCTGGGGGCACTTTGGAGGGAAAAAAACCTGCTGCAGGCTATACATTGATGAAAAAATTAGCATTTATCAGTATAACACCATTATGAGACCAGCATGGCACTAACATACACAAAATCTAAATCTGTTTTTCTGCTTCGACTTAGGAAAACCTGAAAGACTGTGATCTCACCAGGCAGAAAATGTCTCCTTGCAGTATAAGCACTGAAGGTAATTGGGCAGAAGCAAATAATTTGCATATAATTGAACAAGAAATAATAAAAAACCACCCCAGCAAACAGATGAGCCAGCACTGAAGGGCCATTACCTGCACTGAATTCAACCGGCAGTATCCGTTCAAAGGAAACCTAATAACGTGGGTCGGGTCCTGGTTCCAGCCCGCGTTCACGGAGTTGCACATGACGTCCCCCGTCTCCGGGAAGATCTCTTCTATTAAAGCTTTCTCCCCGCTCAATGCAATTCTTTCCCCCAGATCTGGAGTCACTCTTACGACCAAGCAGTCACAAGGCTGGAAATGTTTCCTTTGTTCTTTCTCTTGTTTCCATCGCTCAAGTTCCTTAATCATTGGCTGCAGCTGGTAATACTTTGCTTCTTCATATAAAAGATTGAAGTCCTGGGAAAAAAAAATAGAGGGAGAGAGAAACTAGAAACGCTTATAGTTCTCTTTTAAAAATGAGTATTGTTCCTGTTTGACCTACTTAGGCTTATGTATTGTCAGCAAGAGTGCAAAGGCAACAGGTACCCACATACTTTGTCTTCGCCTGACACCTACACAGAAAACCACGCTGGGTTAGTGTGGAATCTATTTGAGCTGACCGTGAAGTTCCCATTGCACTGAATTATTCTTTCCTTTGTTATCCCACAAGCTCAGTGCCAGAAGGCTTCACTTTTGGATTAAGAAATCAAAATAACTGGTTGCAATAAGCAAAGCCTGCTGATGTAAGAGAAGATGTCCTGAGCCCTAATCTTCACTCCTGGCCTCAGATATTCACTTCTGATCTTACGACAGGAGATCTCAGGCCTCGCTGGCACCTCTCGCACACATGTTACGAGACAGAGATGTCAGTTCAGCTTCACTTCTCACCTGCCTTTGCTGACTCTGAAATTCAGCTGCAGCAGCTCAGCTGCTCCCCATGTTTCATGATTATTCATGTATTTAAAGTGCACGTTGGAGCCCGGTAAATTATACAGAGGTAGTGACCATCCCACTGGCTGGGAGCTCAGCTGTGCGCTCCAACGATTCAAACACAGAGCTCTTCCCAGCCATTTGTCCATCACCTCGCTTCAGCTTTGGGCAACTGAAACTCCCAAGTTGATCCAATCCCCAGTTGACTGATTGAGATGTCTTCTGCACATCCTCATTAACAACTTCTCATCAGATTGCCAGCAGATCCTCCCACCTCAGCTTAAATGCACGCGAGTACGTAGAGGCAAAGGGTGCGAGCAGCCCCCAGACCAAGCCACGAGAGGGGGAAGCACCCGGGGAGAGTCTGCTGGCACCGGCCCCGCCGCCTCCTTCAGCCTCTCGAAGGGCAGAGGAGCAACGGGGGCATCAGCTCTGCTCTCCAAAGACCTGCCGTTTGTTCTCCTGGCTCTTACGCCTGTTTACAGATGGAAATGCTGCACCGCAGGTACACTACGTGACTTCTGTGGAGCGTGGACATACAGGCCAGTTCTCCACCACTGCAATGAAATGCAATGAAAAATCACGAGAGTGAAATGACTAGAATCATTTAGACTGCAAAGGAGGGCACGACACGACGTGATCAAGAAACAGGCACCAAAATCAGACAAAAAATAATGGCACCGCTGCTGCTCCAGGACTCAGGGAAGAGGGGGAATCAAAGGCCAGTGAACATGCAGCACAAAAAAGGTGCGACTCTTCGTAGCGGCTTGGAATTAACCTGTAAAATCTGCTGCTGCAGGATATTATTGAACCAAAGCGGTCGGCTGTGTTCAAATCTGGCACCACAGACCCGGTGCCAGTAGCGGGGAGGTGCTCCTTCACCCCAGGGCTGCCTGCAGCCTGCAGACGGATGAATATTCACAGTGACACCAGCAAGGTTATCGCTTTACAAAAGGGACCTCCAATCCTTTACATCTCTTTGATGTCTGTTAAGGCTGGGACAACATGTGCACCACTAAGGGGGGCAAAAAGGACAGAAAGAGAGGGAAGAGCGATAAGAGCAAGTGGGAAGAAAGGAGGGCAACAAACGCGCTCACTGAAGGTGAGACTGAAGATGAAAAACAAGAGGAAGATTAAAGCAGCAGCCTCCTCTCCTCATGGAAGGTATTTTTCCCCTCTCCCCAAAATCAGTGCTCTGCTGAACCACTACTGCTTTTCCCTGTCCACCAGTGAAGCTCTGAGCATGGGCTTGGGCATTAGTGGCCTAAATTAAAAAACAAGCCCTGCCCCAAAGCATCCGAAATCATCTTTGTGCGGCGCACTGAAGCGAGAGAGCGGAGCACTTAACTGGGCTGTCAGAGGTGTGTGCAGGGGGCACCAAACCTCCACGGGGCACCTACTGGTCCCACGCATCTCTTGAGCAAAGGAAACCATGCAATGCCAAGGCAAAATGGAGTGCAATGCTGCCAGGGAACAGGAGCATCCAGCGCCTACTGAAGGCGATGGAAATTCTCCCCCTGTTTTCAACAGGTCCTGAAAAAGCGGTTTTAGAGTATCTGTGTTCCTGGTTACTATAAAATAACATATTGTTTGTAAGGGCAATCAATTGAGTATGTGCTAAGAAAACTCAACAACAGAACCCAGAAGAGATGGTACAGCCATACAAAAACCAGTCCTTCACTCTGAAAGCAGAGAGAGGTGCCGTGCTCCTGAGGCTGGACGCAAAGCCCATTACATTCATGAGACTCTTTTGAACTAATTTCACTGGGCTTTGGACCAGGCTGACAGTATCCTGAATCACGGGAGTTCAATGGCCCAGCGCCCCCGGGCCAAAACAGTAATGCCATAAAGCAAACAAAACCAGGACCACACCACCTCTGCCTCCCCCAGCCAGCTATTAGCCCCCTGCACCCAATGCAACTCTTCCCTGACTCCTGCTAACCCTCATTTCTCCTAAAAAACAAGATACATTTTAGTTTCCTGTATCATTTCGTGATAAGCCAACCAGTTTTCAGACAAAAAGGCTCTTCCACTGCTGCTCCCAGAATGATAGGGCCATGCTTCAGATGGGCGGGTGGAAACCAGAGCCCTCCTGGAGCATCATGTGCGCAGTGCGAGGCACCCAGTCATGAAGTGCCTGGGTCAATCCAAGGTGCCTGGGTTGGGTTTTAAAATAACACTCATCCCCACGTCCACCCCACACCTGGGTTGAACACGAATATGCTGGAAGGGGTTTTGCACCTGGAGGACAGGGTCTGTAACACCAGTGGGGAATCCGAGGTGTTCTGGTGCTCGGTGGCATTAGGGAGCCTGGGCACCTGCCTGTCATCAGGCAGTGACATAAAGGGGTAGGTGTTCTGCTGTAACAAGTAGAGGGGATAAAAAAGTGTCTTCTGCTAAGAAGAGCAAGAGAAAATTGATGGCTGTCCACCAGTGACAGCACTGGGAAGGGACACCTCCGTGGCTCCGCGTACTGCAGGCTGCCCCAGCGCAGCCACCGCCAGCACAGCCTGCCCCACCGCCCGCCCCGCTCGGCCTCCTGAACGAGAATCCGGCCTTTCTGCACTGCGGGACTCGGGCACCGCTACGGAACTCGACAGCGTATTCGGGGCGGGAAGGGGATGGCACAAAACCAGGACGAGAGAACGAATGGCTCGCAGCGTGGGCTCCGGTTCTCTACAGCCTGTGCTCGGCCAGGGCGACGGGCTCGACGCACCACCGAGGACACAGTCTTCTCGCTCAGGCTTTATACACCGTCTGGAGCACTGTGCGGCTGTGACCCAACGGGAAGCGACGCCCAGCTCTGGATTGTCTACACAGGATGCTCAGGATGCCCAGGTAACACTGACATCCGGACACCGCACTCTCTCTGAAAGGGACACCGAGAGGGGAGATGGCCAGTCCAGCCTCTGATTTTGCGAAGCACAGAAAGCCTTCACGAGCTACCAGGAGCCTTCAGCTTCACCTGGCTGCTGTGGGAACTGGTGGGGAAGCTCTGGCAGGTCACCTGGAAAAGGGAGCAGATAGCCAGCCGGGAGGCACCCAGCCTTCCTCCATCCATAGCTTCTGGACAACATTCAGATCTCGTGGAAAAGGTAAACAGGGCTTTCAAAGGCGCAGCTTTTTGTCTGTCACAAAATAATTTTCCGCTCATGATTTGGTAGAAAATTTTTTTTTCTGGTGGGTTTCGTGTTGGCTAAGCTCTGCATCCACCTCTGACAAGGGTGACATCTTCCTGGGGAGGAGATGGGAAGTGTGACTGCAAAGCCCTCAGTAACGATCTGCTAATTACAGACAGAGACAGCCAACAGAAACCCTAGGACATGCCTCCTGTGAACCCGATGCTGTTCTCAGTACCACAGAGGTCCTCTGTTGTACCTGACGTTGACTCCTGAACAGGCTGAAATGGCTCTCTCTGCCCGTTCACTCGTTAATGTTTACATGAAACAACAAACTGTCACCCTGACTCAACGTTTCTTTTATACCTTGGCGCTTCTGACACCTGGCTACGAGGGAAAGTTGCTCACTTCTAGGACAACTGCCCTGTTTGCTAAGGTCAGTCTGAAAGCGCTTAAAATTAGATGCAAGCACACTGATTTTAAAACAGTATTAATAAATTAGCGTGCCAGCCTTGTGGTTCCAGTGCTACAGGTGACCTCTATCATCCACATAAAACTCCGATGTCCCGTGCGTTTGCGCTCCTCCCCGCCTTCAGACGCAGTAGTAATACACACATGGCCCGTGTCTGTCTCGGTTTGAAGGTCTCGAAGCAGGGAGCGAGTCTCAAATAAGCGGGAACGATGGGTGCTGGCTGTGCATGGGGTTACGCCCTGGCAGTGAAGGGGACAGATGCTGATCACGGCCATCCTGGGGAACCACCTCTGATGGCCGTGGGGGACGAAGGCTCGGAGTATCTGGGCTGCAGAGGAGGGGCAGCTCCTGTGCCGGCCGTCCCCGACCCGCGGCGTGGCTGACGGGGTGCTGGCTCCAGGCTCCGCTCGAGGACACTTGTGGCTCGAGGTGCCATGGTCCCACGGGCGCAGGGAGAGGGAGCTGTGAGCAGCTCCGGGCCGCTCGCCATCGCCTCGCTCAGCACGGGCTGGCTGCGAAGGGGAACGCGGCCAAACAACTCGGGGTAATTTCTCAGCATACTTCATGTGGCTTAAAATCCCCCAAACCCAGGAAAATTATACGAACTATTAGAGTGTTGCTTTCAGCAGGGAGACCTGTCAAATACTAAACACTTTCAAGTTCTGGCTTATTAGTAGTTGGAAGTGTAATTAATATTCACTGTAAACACACCAGTCAGACTTGATAATAAAGAATCACTAGCCTAGGAACACATACCCCACTTTCTCTGCATTTCAGTGTTAACTTAGTCTGAAAACAACACTTAAATAGCAAACACAATAACGCTGGTGCGGTACTAACATTCCAAACTTTCCAAAATAACCATCTGAGCAGCAATTCAAGTTGAAAAGCAACTTGGCTAAACCTTGAGGCTAATAAACTGCTTGATTAAATTAAGGGGTAAAACCTAATAAATATTCAAAACACTTGATAATGCTTTGTTTGACATAAAGAACATTTAATGCAAGTCTCACTGGAAAACCTGTCAGGTTTTATACCTTAAATAGAGTTTTGCATTTAGAAACACCGAGTGATTCCATTTGCTGCCTTTGATTATTGTCTTCTGTCACTTTAATCATGCTGGTAAAATTACACGATTTCTGTGAAGTCAAATCCGTTTACAATGCAGTTTTAATATAGCTTTGCAGCGCATTCTTCTATGCATTTTTATTTAGTTACTCCCTACCTAGCAATACTTTGCTTTGTTCTTGAGCCCTCATTAGCCTGGGGTTTGCTCTAAAGCTCTCCCAGGGAGGAACTAAATAAAATACAGTTAACCCTATGCAAAGAGATGGTCTGGAACAACGGACTGAGCCCGGGCACAGCGCCGGCTCTCCCGAGTCTCTCCCAGGCCTGCCAGCGGCTCGCTGCGCAGACAAGTCCTTGGCATCCACCGGCACTCTCACCTCCAGGCTCTTACCAAATCCTGCTGGTTTTGTTTCACAGCACCTCTGTGGTGCCGGTCGAGGCCATGATCAGCTCAAACTACATCTCTCCTACTCTGGCTTCTCACACCTTCTTGTCCCACCAGATTGTCCAAAATGCTACCGCTGGAGCATCACTCTGGCATTTCACCTGAACTGCTGCTCCACCACCCCCCTTCACTCGATCCACCTTACGGCCCACAGAACAGGTCTGGCCTTCAGCTTCCTAGGGAAAAACTCCTTTCCTTTCAGGTGCCAGAGCACTGGAACAGGCTGCCCAGAGAGGCTGTGGAGTCTCCTTCTCCGGAGAGATTCAAAACCCGCCTGGGTGCATCCTGTCCAAGCTGCTCTGGGTGCCCCTGCTCCGGCATGGGTCTCCACCATTGGACTCCACGGTCTCCAGAGGTCCCCTCCGACCCCTGCCAGCCTGTGAGTCTGCGACTCGCTCCTGCCTGCGCGTTTTCTCTCATTTCTCTGTAAAAAGCTCTTCTGACATCCGCCCCGCAGTGCCCTGGTCTCGCCCAGCTTCACGCCACCCCAGCCCGCAGCTCCCACAAAGACCAGTGCTCAGGACAGCCCTTCTGGGCTCCAACACCGCCCCTGGATGCCAAACCTGCCCCCGGCGCGGGGACCAGCTGTGCTCCCCCTGCACAGCACGTCCTCAGCGTCAGCCCCCCGTGCCGAGGGCAGACGCGATGATACTCGTAACTTGGGCAGGACGGCTGAGCAGCGGTTTGCAGCACGAGCACCAGCTGTACTCCAGAGCGAAAGCCACCACGGCAACCACCAAGCCGGACTGACTCAGTACTGACCGGCCAAAGTATCTCGCCTACCTAGTCCCACACGCAGAGCGAAATCCTACTGCACGGCGCGGGAACTCCCCTCCACGCCCCAACGCTCCGCGCGCTCTAACTCTGAGCAGATCCCCGCTGCCGTCCCAATTTATTCCTCATTTCATCTTGGAGTTAGCGCTGTTGTTGAATCTTGTCATCTACAGTTTGGACACTTTTGTCTTCTAATTTTCATACATAAGGATGACAATGTTGCAAGTTTCGTAAGTGCAATGCCAAATAAACGAGGCGAGGAGAAGAGCGCTTAAACAATCAGGATTTGCAAAGCAACAACCAGCACCATTATTTCATAGAAAACATGTACTGCTCCTTAAAAAGCCTTCAGAAAATTCCATCTCCCAAGAATATTTTGACATTCCTAAATTGTCTGCAAGATTATTTCCTGAAATCAAAGTATCTGCATGGGTTATATCTAAAACAAATCCTCATGGGCTTGTTTAAGGGTGTTTCTTTTTTATACCAACCAGAAAAAGATGTACACAATTTAAGTCCTCTAAGTATGAAATTTAAAATATTTCTTTCAGATTCTGAGCATTAAACCCTGCTAAGTGCTAAATGCTGATGTTGCTTCTTAATTGTTGTTATACCCTGATAAATAAGCTAAAAATGTGAGAAAATACAATTAGTTTAGAAAAACTGATTTAGCTGTAAGCTTCATCGTTTAACTTTTTATGGTATCCATGACAACCATGGGTCCATTTATTAAATAACAGCATCCCTGGTGTCATACACAAGTACTAAAAACCCTAACAATAAACAGCAACATTTAGTTAAGTGTGTTTAGGCCAGGCACACAAACCAACCTGCACCAAAACAAATGACAGACTGGGAGGAAAAAATGGATTGCAGACTATAGCCTTCCTTACCTTAAAGTCATCTGGGAGCAGTAGCTTAGATGTCCTTAGGAAGCTTAATATATATCTGAAAATTTCACCATCTCGATCAATGAAATAATGTTGTTTTAAACTGTCCAAGACAATAGGCTCTGTGCCATTAAACAGACGACTTATTCTGAAAAAAGAAAAGAAAAAGAAATGGGCAAAAGAGACAAAATCTCATTACACCCTCAGGGCTTAAGAACATCCAGCCAATTTAGATGCATCAATTCAACGTGTGTAAGGTAACGCAGTATCTTAATTTGGCGACAAACAAGTCCACAAAGGTAGGTGCCTTTGACACATGTGTGCGCCCGCGCGCTCACGCACACAACAGGCGTGGGCACACACACCAGCAGGGAGAGAATTGGGGCCGTGGCACCAACAAGGAAAGTGCCTGTGAAACGCTCACCCTGCAGCCGGCAGAGTAGTTTTGGTGAGCACACGGGTCACCGGCTCCGTTACACATCCCCATCCACCACGTCCTGCTAACGGAGAACGGAACGGTTACTCGGAGATGGGCTCCTCGCCGTGAGCTATTCCTCCAGCTCAGCTGTCAGTTTGACCAAACGCCATCCAAGCCTTGCCGTGCTAGAGGAGAGGCTGCCCGGCCACAGCGGTGAGCTGTGCGGACCTGTCGGCGCTGGGTAAGCGGCAAACCAAGACGGAGTGTTTTGGCAAACCAGCAGCCGACGGCCTGTGCAGCATCTGCAGCGCTGCCTGTGGGACCACAGTCCCACCACCAGTAGTCCTGGATTGGAGTCTGGCAGAAGAAAGTGACGCGGCAAGTCTTTCGTGACCAAAGAAAAAGAAGCGAGACCTGTGAGACCGGGGGATCAGCTGGTTCCCGGACCAAAATACCGCATCAGCCACATCACTCCAGCTTTCTCCCCGTCCTGAGGAGCGTGCTCCGCAGAAAGCAAACCAGGCATCTGCCTGGCTGCTGTTGCTCCCGCCTCTCCCCTCCAAACGCCTGGCTTCTCTCAGAACGCTTTGTCTTCCCATGAGAAATAACCCAGCTGAATATATGTTCTTGAAAGGAAAATCGCAGGAGACAGACAGCAACGACCTATTAAGTAATTGAGTCCATCTCTCTGACAGTGCAGCATTGTTCCCAACTGCAGAGTGTCTCGTGTTTCAAAGTCGAGTCTTAAATAACCCTGCCAGTGAGGACTCCTCCATTTCCCAGAGAGACCATCCCGCAGCCTGCTGGATTTCACTGTCGAGCCGTCCCTTTGCCTCGGCTCTGCATTTCCCCGGTGTCCCTTGCTGTGACCAGGGCAGGGCTTTTCCTGCCGCAGATAACGAGCCTACCAAGCCCTGCCAAAGGCAGCGGCTGGCACTGCCGGGGAATGCGGCAGCCTCGCTGCCTCCCTCCTTCCAGCGTCGCCGCCCCAGCCCAAGCTCTCCTGCCCAAGCTCTCCTGCCCAAGCTCTCCAGCCCAAGCCCTCCAGCCCAAGCTCCCCAGCCTGAGCTCTCCCGCCCAAGCTCTCCGGCCCGGAGCGAGCGGGGCGGATGCCAGAGACCAGGGCCTGGCTGGGGAAGGCGATGGGCAGGGGCAGGATTGCTCCCCGCTGGCGCCAGTGCTCCCGGCCGTGCCCCCCGCCGCCTGCATGGGGTGGTGGGTCCAGGCAACACGGCGAGATTTGCTCTCCACAGCTGCACCTCATCTCCTGACTTGCTAATTTAGTTGCAAATTTAATTAACATGCCGTTTATTTCCAAATTAACTGTGGAGATATCAAGTAAAACTGGACCCAGCGAGCCCCTGCTGAATTCAGCTGAAAACCTTTCTGCCCTCTGAAGCGAGCTCCAGGTTTTACTGCCTGCTCTCGTGTCTGTGCCAGCATCCAGCTACTCGGAGTTACTTACGAGAATAACCAAATGCTCCCCTAAACCCTAATTATAATACGTTTACTGTTTTTCTTCAACCTCCAGCTTTTCAACAGTATCGGAAAACGCCATCCAGTTCACACTGCAACATTTAAATTACATAATCCCAAGGTTCGGTAAGCCTCCAGTAATTCATTAGTCTCCTTCTCATTGTTATTTTAGGGCTATTTGCCCGATATATTGCTTCGTCCCAAGTTAAATTTTATTCCAGGAACCAGACAGTTAATTTACTTCCTCAGACATGCACATGAGCAGCAGTGTGCTGTGCTGGGTTCGCGGGAAAGCAGAGGAAACACGGACAGAGCAGCTAAGGTCCCGTGTGGTACATTTACTGGGCAGATCTGCGTGGCTACTGGAGTTGTGAGACGCTGCACGGAAACAAGCTGGGCTGCGGCGTCAGCCTCCTCCCCTCGGCTGCCCTTTCTCTGTCAAGGCTGCAAAAGCAAAGAAAGGCGACGGCTGCTGCTGGGCTCTGCCGCGCGGACGGGGGAAGGTTTGCCAACAACGACAGGGCGCAGGGAAGACAGGGTACAAAATTTTAATGGGCCGCTCTTTAATGTAGTGAAGCATTTTTTTGGTAATGAAAACAAAACATGAGTTTTGAGGCCTTTGTGGAGTGCCCTGAGCTGTATTTCTTCACTAGCGAAATTACTGCTGGGGAAAGAAACTTGCAGAGTGTTGAAAGACTTAACTGCCACCCCAAAAACAGAGTGATGAATAGTTTAAGGATTTATTTGACATTTTAGGGGGCTGCTATGTTCCAAGAACCAGCTTCGCTGCAGCATGTTGTAACGCTGCGTGCGGAAGGCACTCCTGCTTCTCCCTTCTGGCCACTACAAACCGTACCTGTAGAAAGCCCATCAGAAAATGCAACGCTGGGAGAGCACAAAGTGAACTCAAGCGGCAGCTTCCAAAGGAAAATTCGCCCGACAGGGTTACTCGTCATGTGCGAAGCCACGGAAAAGAGCACGGTGACCGGGGGCAGCTCCTCAAGCCCCACCGGGACCCGATGTGCTCAGTGGATGGGTCTTGGGTGGCCAGACCGAAATGCCGCATGCAGGAGCATGGAAGCAAAATGCGCACAGGCTGCCAGAGAGCTGGCAAGTCGGCGAGCGCAAGGGGATAGGAATGGTTTTGCACTGCACAAATTTGCTGATGTTCAATCAGAAATCACGTACCAGTCCAGCTGGTGGCCTCGGGAAGCTGCTCCCTCCAACACCCCGCCACGTCATGCGAACGAGAGTCATGGGGAGCCACTGCAGCTCCAGACTGGGCAGCAGTCACCCTGACAATGGTGCTTTTTAAGCGCGGCCATGGTGCCCAGTAGCATACTGGTGGACAAGTTGGGTAATGGTGTCTTTGGGAGGCACCTGCCTATGGCACGTGGGAATGGTGCTTCCAGTGATGTTTGTGAAGAGGCGGAAGGCACGGGAAAACAGAGACGAGGCAAAAAGAGCCACACTTGGATCCTACAGCGACGGGTGAGTCTGAGCAATGAACGCTTCTTCAGCATTCCCACCTTTTGCAAGAGATGCCTCACTTCGTAATTTAAAAACACTCTTAAAATTCCTATCCAAGATTTAATTTCCAGGCAGGGAGCAGACTGAGCCCGGCTCAACGCAAGCAGTCGCAAGCCTAAGAATGGCAAGCTTGCCACTGCCTCCACCTCCCTGGCTGGCTCCTGCTACGCCCACACCATCTTCCCCACGCGCGGCTCTTCTCAGCCATCCCTTTCTCCTCCTCCACTGCTCCTGCGCTCCCAGCAACGCGCCGTCCCCTACGGCCCCGCAGCACTGCCCACCCACCCTCGCAGGGCTCCCGCTCCCGGCCACCGCCGCATCGCGTCCCCGCGAAGCAGAGCCCCAACGGGGCTGGCGTCAGGCCTCCAGCTTAGCGGGTCTCGCCGGCACCTCCAGCCCCGGCTGGATGCTCTTCCCAGCTCCTCCCAACATCCAGAACACAACCTGTTGATCCTATTTCTACAATTTCTTTGTGCTTCTGTTGTTTCTGCTAAAGGCTTTAACATTTTCAATAATGTTTCGCCAAAACGCCGAGGGGCGAGTTTCCAGCTTTGTACCGATTTTACTATGATATTAAGATCTCCTTTTATTAGATTAAAAACAAACAACGCAGCCAGCCAACCCACAAGGACAAGAGCGCCAGTAAATTCTTTTCTCAGTTTCTCGGGCAGGGGAGGAAGCCACATGCCGCATGCAAGTACCTACAGCCGCCTGCCGCCACCCACCCCTCCCCGTCACACTTGCAGCCGGTTTTCCAGCACGCCGGGTCCCTGCAGTGCCTGTGGAGACGGGAGCAAGAGCGGGGGGACTCCAGCCACACCATCTCCTTCACCAACTCACCCAACGCCATCTCAGAAGCAACCAGGGCTTTTTGCACCCCAGCTCCCACCGGAGCACCCTCTGTCTCCCCACAACCATCCCTGAGCACTGCCACGGCTCTGCCCACCGCAGCCCCACCACCGCAGGGCTTAACCACGGCACTTTGGGACAGGAGGGGTCTTGGGGACGGGGGTTGCTTTCTGGTTTGAGGCCAGTTTAGCCATTTTCTTGACAGCTCTTTTTTTGAACTGGAAGATCTTTCTTAATCTTTCTTAATCGATGTGGTTCCAGAGGCTGCAAGGGGAACGCCCCGCACGGTGGGACCGGTGGGACAGCCCCAGAGCCCCCCGCTCCCAAGCCCCGCTGCCAGGGTGCTGCCGCGGTCCCATCCCTGCCCAGCCGGCACAGCCACGCCGCCTAAGTAAAACCCTCTATCACAACATTGCACTCAAAGTATTAATTTAAGTAATTACGTGATTAATATTTAACTGTTCAGTGATATTTTTGTCATTCATAATTTAGTTGTTTACATTTATTAAAAATTGATTCTGTAGACACTTTTTCTGCCCAATGTCAAATCAGCAGGGAGCGCGTATTTCAGCTAACTGTCATTAAAATCTCTTTCTTAATTTTATGGGAGGAGAGGGGAAGAAGAGAGAAATGCCTGTCCGTGAGTCCCGCAAGTGCGTGGGTCTGTGCTCTGCTCGGTGCCCTCCGCTGTCCCTGCCGCCCCTCCGTGCACCCTCCTGCTCCGCTCAGCGCAGACGTGTGGCGAGGCCGACACGAGCACGACCTGAAACTGCCCCATGGGAGAAGTTAGCCAAGTGTCCCAGGTGTACGAGCAGGGTCCATCCCTGCTGCTGAGCACAACAGCACTGCTCATCTCTGAAATATTTGCTGAGGGTGGGTAGGATGGATATTGTTATCCGCTTAGAAAAGAAAAAATGCTGTGAATTGGAGCAGAAGTGCTTGAGAGACCGGAGCGCCTCGCGCTGCGCCTGGCACTGCTGCCCGCACGGCTGTGTCTGCTGTGAGCCTGGTGCTTGTCCCGGCACAGGAGAGGAGCGGCTGGGAAGAACAGCGGAAAGCTGCGGACGCAGCTGCACCCTCCCCAACCTTGCTACATCCCAGCCGCAGCAGCTCCGGCCGGGCGGGCACCTTTACTGTAGTGTTTTTCGTATTTCCATTATTTTTACTGTAAACCCGACTGGGTTTGCGCACAAGTTCCCAGCAACGCAAACCGCAGGGGATAAAGCAGCTGCAGCTGCCCTCCCCAGGGAGGTACGTTAGAAACCCCAACCCACCCCACGAGCTGGCGGAGAGGCCAGGGGTAACGCAGCCGAGCAGCAAAGGGCTGTCTTCCGCCTGCCGGCGCGACGGCAGTGAGCCGGCAGAGATGTGACCGGCTGTCTCTGCCAGGACACGCGCTCCCTCGCGCCCCGCACAGCGCGGAACGTGGCTGAAGGGTGCATCTGGCTGCAGTGAGTTTTCTGATCTGCCTCAATTTAAAACTTCAGCTATAATTAACGTGGAAGTCCATAAACAGAAGTCTGTTGTACGGTTATCCCACACCTTCACACCCTGTTACCTGATGGCTGATTTTAAGCCTTTTCCCATTAGGGGAAAACAGCGCTAAGGAGAGGCCCCGGCTCGCGCGGGTCCGTGCACAGCCGACCGCGCTGCAGGACGGTGCAGAAACACGGAGAGGGCTTCTCCCTTCCGGCTCTGCCACGGCTTCCACCCTAACCAAAGAGAACATCTTCACCACCTCGGATTGCTTCCCTTGGCTTGGAGGGTGTTTGAGCTGGGGAGAATTTCGTTGTGAGCGCCTTTTAAATCTTTCATTTGTAGAGCAATGGGGAAAAGCATACGTGGGGAGAGTCTGAGTCCTAAACTGGGGGTATGAACTACAAAATCCAAGCAGCCATGTGTGCTTTGGGACTGGTTTGTCTGCCTGGAGACACAGAGGTGCCCCAAAGGGGGCTTCTGGCACGTGTAAACCCGGATTTGGGGCTTCCAGCCCTAAATGGAGTGCGGCAGCAAACGCGCGGTGTTCGGCAGGTCCTGCTCGGCGCGTGCTTGAGCCACCCTGACCAGCTCCTTCTCCCACCACTCCTACGAGAGCCGGGCGAGCACCCGTGTCCCAGCGGGGCAGCCCCCAGCCTCCTCCAGGCACCGCAGAGGCGTCACACGGCCCCGGACCCTCCGATCCCGACGGCACAAGGGAGCGACCACAGTCACGGACAAAACCGACCTGCGAGAACCAACCAGATACCAACGCCTGTCACCCCAAAACCCCTCTCGGTTTTTAACAAGCAGAGAGCGTCGAGCAGCATGGTCTGATCTCAGCAGAGGGACAGAGCAGGTAACTCACAGGGTAACAGGTTTATCCATGTCCACTTCCTGGAACCTCCCGTTCCTGCCTTCCAACGCTGATCCTGGAGTGCCACAGGAGTTTTCTGAGCCATGTGCTCACTTTGCAGTGCTTTTGAAGGATATTACACTCATTAACTATTAAGCACCTGAAGGAACTGCAGGATCTATTACCTAAATTTAATACTTCATATTTTGCTGTTCAGGCTAGAATATCTATTTTTGCAATAGATCAGAGCTAGTCTATATACTATCAACATGTATTTTTAAAAGTCAATAATCTGTAAAGAACATTATCATCTACCATGCAGAATCATTCTTAGGAAGTTCTGCAAGGATTTTCTTTTTCTTCTTTTTACACCATCACTAAAAAGCAAAATTAGATATGTAACGGATTTTGTAGTTAAAACAAAGGCATGGCCAAGTCTGTTCTCAGTTCTGTGTTACTATCAATTAAAGTCCACTGAAACAACAGGTAATAAAATACACTGAAATGAAATTACCTGTTATTTTTGAAATACCACAAAGCATTCATGGTAAGGATAAGAGATCCTACAGCTCTTTCTCTTCCGCCTGTTGTTAACAGCCTATGTCCACACTTAAGACACTTTGGCGGGTGACTGATACATAATTTCATGGAAGTCTATATCTATTTTTAGATTTTGATACACGATGCTTATTGTTCAATTTGTAGAGACAGTATCGCCTGTCCATAAACTAGCAGTTAAGACAAGGAATTGGAACCACTAATCCCAGGTAGAGAAGCCAGTGTCTTTTCCCACATTAAAAAACTCTCCCGGTAGTCAGAGCCACCCTGGTCCCGCATCCGTGTGGCCGAGCATCCCGTCCGGTCCTGAGGGAGGAGAGGTGCAAAACTGACAAGTAGAGCAGCGACCAAGGGAACCAAGGCGCCCACGAGCTCTCCTTTCCAGGCTTTTCATTCCTACCGGGTTTACAAGGGCATTAACCCTAAGCCCTTCACCTCACTGGGATACTGGGATCAGGCCCATCAGCACTCCCACTCATCCCAAATTTATCAGCAGCATGTTTGCTCGCCGGGGCCGTGCTTCTGCCACCCGTCTGGCGGGCAGCTGACAGCTCAGGAGCAAAGCGCTGCTTAGCCATGAGTAACGGTGGCAGAATCCAGCCCTCCATCAGGCTAATGATTTTATTTTGCCTTATTAAAGTAGCGTTTGTATATTGCAGTGTGTTATTTTAACAGCTATATAAAGACTTCACTAAACAAACAGTTTCTAGTATGTTAATTGCTGCATTACGAATCCTGTCACTGCGCTGGGCGTATAACCACATTTCCAGGCAGGATAAGCAGACACACGCAATGGAACGGCACTCGTTGGGTGTATAACCACATTTCCAGGCAGGATAAGCAGACACACGCAATGGAACGGCACTCGTTGGGTGTATAACCACATTTCCAGGCAGGATAAGCAGACACACACAGCGGAACGGCACTCGTTCGCTGCACACGTCAGCATCCCACCACATCCATTTAAGTCATCAGTCACGAAACGCCTTTGCTGTGCTTAACCGAAAAACCGTAACTTTCACACACAGGTGCCTTTTGCATTTCTCCACTCGGAGTTCCTCACGTGCCACCGCGACGCCTCGTTCGCCCTTTGGAAGAGGGGCGGTGCCAAGCAGCCTCCCCGTGGTTTTTGGTGCTTGACCCCACCATCCGCGCTCACCGGTCCGGCTGAGCTGCTCCGGGGCAGCCGCTTCCAGACGGGGCCCGGACCACGGCCGGCGCGGGTGCGCGGCAGCCCCACGCCAGCCAGAGGCCGCAGTTATCGTCCCTCAGGACAGGCCAGTTCTGCCGCTGCTGCTCCCAATGGCCACCAACCACCCGGGCAGAGTGAGAAGGGCAGAGTGAGAAGGGCAGAGTCTGGCCAACTGGCATATTTTGAATAAAAGTAACCAAATAACATTATAATATAACATGAGCCCTCAAAACATGGAACTTGCTAGCAGTCGGAGCTAAATACCCGTTCAGTGAAATTTGCCAGGAAGTCACACACAGTAGGTAGTACCTGCTTGTTTGGGAATTCCTCTCTTCATCTTAAATTTGGACTTGCATTTGAAGTTAAAGAAGCACGTTAGCTGGATTTCCAATACTATCGTTTTTTCCAGTATAAAGTTCAGGCTACTTTTGCTCTTCTTGTGTCCCTTAATTCATTCTAACTGAACTCTTGTCTAAACAGTTGGTGAAGGTTAGAAATACTAATACAAATTTCTGTTGCTACAAGTATCCTATTTCTATTATGCCATTGTTGCTGCTGCTCTGATCTGAGCCCTGCAAGGCCTTCCGTGTTTTCTCAACAGAAAATTTACGCTAAATTTTGGCCATGAAAATCAATGCAGGAACAAAAATGCTTTGATTTATAACTCCTAAACACTAGCATCTTCGTTTCCCAAAGCATCCCCTAGTTTCACAAAGGTCCCAGTCCTGCAAGAACTGCATTTCAGCTCACACTCCGCGGGAGCTGCAGGCGCTCAACAGAATTAAGTTGTTAATATATGAGAAGATGCACAATTCAAATAAAACATTCCTGCCTATACAAGCCTTTTCTTGCTGTTCCTTTAACCATCCCTTCTCCCTAAATCTGGGGGCTGTGAGGGCCCCGATGAGCGCAGGGCTGCACCAAGTGCCAGCTCTCCTGCCGCTCCCCTGCGCGCTCTATGCCGACGCAGGAGCCGCGCCGGGTTCTTACCAGGCTCTCGGACCCGGCGAGACCCGGACGTTACTCCCATTAACGTCATCCTTCTACAGCTGGGTGCTGGGAGGTTGGAAACATGCAGACACTAGTTTTATTTTAATATAAATGGGCTAAATCCTTGCTCCTTGAAGTCAAGAGCGAAACTCCCACTGGGACTGGGTGAAGGCAGGGAAAATTTCAAATGTAGCTCATTTATTTACCTTTCAGGGTGCAAGTCTGGCCCTCCGCATCCTTTGCATGTGTGGGTGCTGTGAAACCAGCACGTTTCAGTATGCAGCAGGAGAAAGAGGGACAGACACTGGACAGCTGCACCACCTTTTATACGGCGTAAAGAGCCACAGCTAACACGTTCACCTCGGTACCTGCTGCTCGTGCAAACAGCTAGAATATTTAACCTGCCCGAGCCACAGCCCTTTACCTCTGATCCCAGACGTACAAAAGCTGAGCAGCTTTTCCCCCAAGATTCTTTTATTTATTTCCAGAGGAAAAAGCTGCCAGACACTTTTTCGGAGTCCCAGAAGGTAACACTGCTGCAATTACACTACTGTGCACCTCTGGTACGGCTCACCCCACCGCTCACTCTGGCACAATGACATTGCGGGCAGCTCCAGGCAGACTGTAGCTGGTTACAGTTCTCTACAAGCATGTATGGGACTGGGAAGTCGCATCCAGTTCTATCTGCATTTTCGTTATCACACTTAAAATGATGAATGACTGATGCTCCTGATTATTCCTACCTTTGATTAAGCTGTACCCAACATATTTTTCCTGGCTGTTCACTTAAAGAAACCGAGCATGTGAAGAACGATTTGTTAAAGAGCTATTTTGAAGGGAAAACAGCCACCAAGGCCCTTCAGTTCACGTGGAGCAGGAAGACTTGTTTAATAGTTTTTGCTGGTGAGCCTGAGCCATTGGCAGATGAAAGGCAGAACTGAAGAGGAATTTCCAGGACGTTTTTTGTTACTGCAGCCAGACAAGAGCACGGACGGAGAGGAAGCGACCTGCCGACATGTCCGCTGGGAATAGTTCAGCTCCGCAGCCGCATTCCCGAAAAAAGGGGGAGCCCCTGTCTGGGGGCTACGGAGAGGGAACTAGCACCCAGGAAGGAAACAGCAATACACCTGCTGCCCAGAGGACGCTCGCCTTACAGGATCAAGCTTGGCAAAAACTTTAAAATACTAAGAAAACCATTAACTGTTGGACTCTGGTGAGGCAACTGAAAGCTGAACCTGGCTTTTTTATGTGACTGCAAGAGATTCATTCTTAAATACAATACCACGGTCATGGGTTTGATTCTGGTCCCAGTGAAGTCAAGGCCAAAACATCCTTTGATTTAATTGAAAGCAGAAGCAGGCCCCCGCTTTAACCCTCGCATGTGCAAATGTAACTGGATGTGAGCAGAAGGGGAAATATGTTTGGAACTGCTCACAAATCCGTGCCTGATTTTTTTTCCCCCTCTGCAAGAGTAAAAAGTGGTCATTGAATTTTTTTCCTCATTCAACAGCAGTTTTAAGTACTACTGGCCCAAATTCAGCCCTCGCTCCCTCCCAGACAACCGCAGCACAAGCAGAGGACCCAGCTTCTCTCTCTTGTCACCTACTGGTGACATGGAGTTCCACTAGCCAAATTTGTCCATGACAGCGTAGGTAAATTTTGCAGCAGCAGCAGAATTTAGGCAGCAGTCCCCCGGAAGGCACACAACCTTCCCCAAACGCCAAAGCTGCAGCCTTTGGTGTAAATCGTACCAGTACAACTTGTTGGTATAACACAGCACAACACCAAAAAGGTTAAAAAGAGTCCCTGGTTTTCATTGTCCGCTTTCTCAAGAGAGAGATTCACTGCTGCAAAAGCTTCTACCAGATCTAAACGGATTACCTGCAGCACTGGTGGCATCTGCACTCCATTAGGAGAGGCGTAACGGGAGCCTGCCCTTGGACTGGGCTTCCTTCAGCGTTTCAGCCTCACGGTGCAGAATCCATTTCCAGTGTTTGCCAGCTGATCCCTTCGGAGTCCAACCGAGAGTAACAGTGCAAACGCTGCATAACCGCTTCCCAGCATCCAGGAGCAGGACTCCTTTCAGCTTCTGCTTTACGCGGTGCTCAGCAGATAACAGAGCAGCAGTTTTAGCCTTTGGACGCATTCGGTGCCGCAGCAGAGGGAACTCAACCAGTGCAGGTGAGCAGCACCACTCCTCTGCGCAGCCGGGTGCCCCGCTCGGCCGGGCAGGCCCTCGGCACGGCGGCTGCGTCAATAAGGAGCGCAGCGGGGCACGCGGGCGACGCTAACGGCATCCTGCCTGGTGGAGTTTCAAGGGAGAGCACACCAGATAAAACCAAAAACCAAGCACCTCTAAAATGTTTACAGGAGTCCTTTCTTTTTTAAGCATCCCGAGACTGAAGTACATGCTACTCGCAGCAGATATGGTGAAGGAGCAGGCAGTTTGGTGGACAGGGCAGGGAGAGAAGTGTTTATAGCTCTGGAGTTTAATTCCAGCTCTGCGGTTTCTCCTAGCCACCAGACTGGGCTGGGAGAGCCACCAACCTGATGTAACTGCACCGATGGAGTTATACCAGGGACGAGAGCCGTTGACAACACCTACCCGTTTCAGTCACCAGATTGTGCCTTTAATGTCAGTACAGCACAAGGGAACAAGCTGGTGTGCTGCGAGGAGTAGGTACACTCATCCATTTATTACATTTCATGTAACAGAGGAACTCGGCAGAGGCGATGTGGCCAGCAGCAGCGTGGGACGTGCCCTCCCTCAGCTGCAGCCGCCATCCTCCACACCACCCCTGCCTCTGCTCCACGAATCTCGCCTCTCTCCTGCTTTCACGTACGAATCCTGGGCTTGCATGCCTGCATACTTCTTCCCTTTAAATATGCACTTTATTCTTAAAGATTTTACTAACCCATGAAGAGATTAATTCTGATTTCAGTTATACGGGAACAAATTTGGAGTAACTCCTTCAAAACCAGCAGAGTCCTCTCTTTGGGAAGGCCTTCTGACTGGGAAAGGCAGCTGCACGCACCTGCACGTCTTCGTTTGTCCGTTGGTTTTACACCTTCAGACGTTTTTGGGAGCGAGTGCTGTGGGCACCCAGCAGAAGCACCGCACCACAACCACCGGGTTCTCGTAACCTCTCTCCACACACCGCACCAGGCTACGGCCCCGGTCCAACTGCACAGAGGTCAACAGGGTTACACGAGGGAGTACTTTGGCCAGGTTTATTGTAACACCAGTTTCCTAAAGGAATAAGGCTTATTTTGTTTCTGCTTAAACTGATGGTAAAGCTCTCATTGACTTCACTGGAGCAGAGATTTGGCCCACTGTACCAATACCCAAACCACCTCCATTTATTTCAGTGAAAGCAGGCGAGGAATTAATAAGGTCCAATGTATTTTTAAATCTTAGATTTCAGAAATGATCACAAGCATGTAGGTCACAATATATACACAGAACGACACCTACGACAACCACCAGTGGGATCATTAAAATAATTAAGTTAGGCCTAGAGACAAATTCATTTTATAACATGTTCCTTACAAAACAGATACCCCCTTGCTTCATAATCTAGGGAGTCTATTTTATAAACTTCCTAAGTAGCTCGTGAAATATCCCCCTAAGCAGACCAAGTCTACTTGCCATTGCAGGGTCTTTATAAATCAAAAGACAAACACCAGTGACGCGTATTCAAAGACCAGAGATGAAGAGGTAACGCCGCCTCTGCTCCACTGGTACGGTGGTTAGCTGTGACCTCAGGACACGATTTCCAGTACAAAGCTACTGGATCCGCATCTTTACATAACTCCTCTCCCTGCGACGAGGGAGCTGGACGCGCAGCACATGAAGCTGCAATCAGTAAAGGAGATTCCCCTTTGCTTTACAGCTGCTACACTTGTGAACCCCAGCACGGGCACGGCACTTCACACCACGCGCATCGGCAGGAACAGCCTCCACCGGCAGCACGGAGGAGGAGGAGAGGGGTCGCTTCCACAGCATCCTGCGGCAGTGGTTTCTCAAAACATGCTGCCAACGCTTTTCATGTTACCGCCCTGCAAACGACAAAAGTTGTGCTGCTGGCACCCGGCTGCCCTGTCAGGTGAGTGGTCAGCGAAAGTAGCAAGGAAAGAAATGGCAAAGTACTTGCCCAGTTCACCTCAGAAACTGCCACAGAGTGCTAAACCAGGGGGGGGGGAGGAAGTTTAATTTCTGGCCTCCTTGTCTCCTCTCTCTGAGTTTTAATAAACCAGACTAGTTTTCAACTTGTAAGCAGGAAGGGTGGGAATTGCTAATGTGCCAAGTGTAACTCAGCTACAGCCGCATTATCGTCGCAGGAGAAGAAAGGGAAGAGCAGAAAACGAGACAAGGTCAGCCGGGTTTCACCCTGAAGGTACTGGAGACACCGTTCAACGTTCATCTCCTGGACTCCTGTCAGAGGCCGCGAGTGACATCCCTCCTGACCACAGCCAGGCTGCACGAGCCCCGCAGAGACGCCTGCTCTGCCTCCCGACTAGCCAAGCCGAATAAGCAAGTATCTGGAGAGGAATGTGCCATTTTCTCAAATTCAGGTTTTTTGAACAGCCTGTGCCAGGCATAGCACCACAGCCATAATTTTATTTCTGTAAGTCAGATGAGTGTTGATTTGCCATCTTCCCCTTCCACAAGCAGCTTGGTCTGCCTGCTCCTAGATGCCGTAATACCCATTTACGCCCAGAATTCCACACAACCCAGGCTGTAAATGTACACAGAAAAGCAAGTTTCCAAAAAAGTGTTCATCAGAGGCTAGCTAGGCAGTATTGTCTTGTACATCTCATCAAAAATTCCAAGTAAACACACAAATAATTCATTCATCGACAGGCCCCCGTCTCGGCACCCGACTGCACAAGCTTTGTGCTCCCAAAGGGTGAACTCCCCAGAGCCGGGGGCAGCCCCCAGGGAAGCGGCCGGGCTGGGCAGGGCAGCCCTTAGGAAGCCCCGTGGGGAGAAAACACCTTTATCACAGCAGACAGCTCAGCTCTGCTGGGGCTCCCTGCCTGCCAGGTAGTAGGAGATCCTGGAGAGGTGGACACAGTCGGCTCTGAAGAATCAGTTTCCATACAAATTTCTTCCCTCCCATCTCCCCAGCTCACTGGGTTACAGGCACTATTCTCCCTTACCACCAAAGCTACTGCTCCAGCGTGCAACAACAGCCCTGGGTAACATGGGGAAATCTGCTATTATGGTGCACTTCCACGGGCTGTGCCAGACCCCAAATCCAGGACTTTTTCCCATTAGTGAAAGCTAGAGACAGCGTACCTAGCAGCACAATTCCCAGCTGTCATTACATCCCTGTTACAGCTTATTTTTATCTTCTGCAGAGGCTGCATGGGTTCTGGTGACCTCAGCCACGCAGCACCCGTGCGGAACAGCAATTCCTGGCTGTGCAGACGGGGAACCTCCCGCTCACGGTGCACCACTGACTGGGCAGCCTGGCCACTGGAGTTCCTTCGCTTGCTCCAGCTCCCACTCCCGTGAGCGCGACATCCACAGGCAGGCTCGGGGGAGACAGAGGATGCGAAGGGGAAAGGTGCTTTCTGAGGGTTTTTTCCTTAAGGGCTCTGCTGGTCAAAATTCCCTTGGAAACCAAAGGGAGGTTTGCCCAGTCGACAAAGAAATAAGAAAAAATCAAAAGATTTATCTCTAAATTGCAGGTGCACGAAATGAAACTGAACGTGATTTTAATCTCCCCAAAAATTCTTATGTTAATTCAGCCAAGGTGCTGCATATAACCAAAACCTCTGGTTTTCGGCTCCTTTGCTTGTTCTCACCTGCAGCACACGCTGATGGCCCTGCGGAGCGGCAGAGCCTGGGGGAGCGCCGGCCGGCAGGCTGCCCCCCGCAGAGCCGCCAGGCTGGTGTGCACGTCGCTGTGTGCGCAGCGCTCCTGCGCCGGGCCCACGACCTGCGTCCCCGAGCATCTGTAACGCGCAGGAAAACACTTGCTCCTGCCTCCTCAGGTGTTTCGCTTTAAAGTCTGTGTAGGCTTTGAGTTCACAATACCTATTAAAATTAATGAGCTCTGAGCTGCAGCTCACATGCAGGCACGTTTTGTAGCGCTTTGCCCGAACGTGGGCTGCTGGCTCCGACTCCAAACTCTTTGCCTTTTGGGTACTATACAAAGCGCGACTGTCGGAGCCTGGTGTCACCCCACAAAGAAGGCGCGTGACAACCGCCCTCTGTGGGAAGAGTGGCACCTTAGGAAGGGTGAGACCTGCCACGGCAGCACGCCTGCCCGTGGCCTTCACTGTGCTCACAGCAGAGGTGTTCAGAGGGGCAAAGGGGATGGGAGAGGGATGCAGAGGGACAAGACACAACGCGGATGCTGGTGGGTAGGCAGGGTGGAATGGCAGCGGCACGGAGAGGTCCCGGAGACCCCCAGGTCAGGCTGGACACTACCAATGACACAGGGGCACAGGACTGCTGCGGCGCGGGGCTGGCAGGGGGCTGCACCAACCCAGGAGAGCTGGCACCGCTTCTGCTCCAGAGTGGGATCCTGGTGCTTTTGCAGCCACTAACAACCTCTGGTTATGAACAAACCTGGTCTTCGCTCCACTTCACCTCCTGTCCAAAGTACAGGTCTTGTTTAAGGACTGATTCACACCCCAACTGCCAGCATGGGGTACGCGACAGACTTTGCCAACTGGGCGTTGTTTTCTTGTAATAACATGAAGAATACACAGATCTCATGGGAAACCAGCAAGTAATTCATGATAAGATTGACACTATATTGATCCTATATGAGCAAGAAATGTGAGATGCTCTCAAGTGTGCTAAGCCTGGACAATTATACATGCAGAATACAAACTCTACATCCCAAGCGCATCTGAACGAAGAATTTCCCTGTTCCCTCCCAAGAAGTACGGAGCAGGACCCAGTGTGGAGCCCTCAGTGTAAAGGATGATGTGGAAAATGTGCCTTGCAGATCTCAGTAAGAGCTGTGTTTGAGCTCTCGAAACCCTGCACATGGCTGTGCGGTGTCAGCAATCGCATCCCGTCAGGGCCAAGAGAGGGCTCGTAGAGCCTGGAGAAGAGCATTCCCCAGAGCTCGGCCAGCCTGGCGCGGTTACAGGAAAGGGGAGATGCAGAAGATCTCACTTGTCAGTGCTGAGCTCCAGCAACCAGAGAGACGGAGGTGCTGGACCAAAAGGTAAGGGAATTAAAAATCACAGATACCTGCAGAGTAGCTAGAATGAGGTCGTGCTTGGTATGAAAGGTTGCGTGAGGGTGGGTCTACACAACAATGACAGTTTGCTTTGACAAGAAACATTCAGAGAAGACACGTGCTTTAGGGGACTCCAAAAAGTCCATAGGCTCAGAGGAAAGCGAGGCAGTGAGACACCTGGAAAACTCTCCTGGGTCTCCGAACAGCTGAGGTGATGTCCTCGGCTCCTGGAGCAGTCACCAAAGCCTGTGCTGGTTTTCCTGGGAGGGCTGAGCCGCCACAGAAGGGGGCATAACGCCCAGGTGCCCCGAGAGCTGAGATGAGGAGGCACAGGACGTTAGCACTGGCTCCGCATGTCTTGGGCCACAGGGCCAAAAAGCTCCGTTTTCCTGAAGAGGTAAGGAAACCACCAGAAATCTCAAAGGATATGCAGACAGAGGAGAGGCTGGGAGCAGAGAGGTCCAGTCTGACAGGTCCCGAACACGGTGCACTACACACTGGCGGGGGGGAAAAGCTCCCCAGGGGCTGTGCGCCCACATCACTCCCACCTAGATATCCCAGCTTCAATTAAAATTATTCCTGCTCACTTTTGTCACACCTAACGCCACAGAAAGCATGACCTTTTATAAACACATTTTGAACAAAAGAACATAGTTATCTTTAACAGAGGGTTGCACGACAAATACTAATTAGCCAAGAATGTAAGGTAAATTTATTTACCTTTTACAGCAGAACAACTCACAAAGAGCTTACAGCAGCTCTCTGAGATAAAAACTATTCAAGGCTGTGAAAAGGACAGGCTTCCGATGAAATCTGGTTCTGCTTTCTAACGGAAATTCAAACTGATATCAAAATTTCCAGCGAGAGCATGAAGCTGGATTTGGAACGTCTCTTCCACTCGAAGTCAATGAACTCGGTGGGAGTGAGCCTGGATGACCTGGCAATGTCTTTGGGTATTCCTGACTGCACGTTAGCAGCTTGGACTTCTGGTTTGGTTTTTAAATGTAAGAACTGCCTTGCTCCCTTGGATAAACACAATTTGCAACTCACTTCATAGATGTGCTAGAGCTTTTGCAGCCTTTACAATCTGTCATATAAATCCATATTCAAGCATCAATGTGTGAAGGGGCTGTTTTAGAGGTCCTCTGAGTGAAAACAGGAGTGGAATTTCTAGAGGAAACGCTCTCAAAGATGAGCAATTTGTCTATTTAGCCAGCTACTTTAGAAATAAGATGTTGATGGTAAGAGTCCCTAGAGTGAATTCAATAGATTATTTTTTTCTTTCTACCTGTAACTCACAACTACCAGAGCTGGAAGTTGTGGTGGGAGACCATGCAGAAAATAAACTATTGAAGTTGAGCCTCAGATCCAGGTAAGACAACATCAGCCTCCTTGTACCTCCAAAGCTTGTGAAGTGTAATGGCTATTTTAGCTATGCACGGAAAGCAACCTCAAGTAACTATAGGAAGGGGGATTAATAATATTATGTCTGAGATAATTTCTATGACCACCATCATTACGCTGCTGTTGATCATGATTTCTTTTGTACGTTTTCCATTTTCCTTGCCTTTCACCCTCTGAAAGGCCAGCTTGCTTTCCTGCACGGCGTTTCATTCCAAACGCCAACTGGAAAGGTGTGCAAGGTGAGTGGGAGTGATTCAGAAACCATCTTTGACGGCGGTTGTTTAACCCTCTTCTCCTTTGTCACATCAGTTGCACACTGCTCAAGTTTTCTCCTTTTTAGGTGAGAGAATTTACGTAGCCCATAAAAGTTTACTGGAAAGAGGGCGTCTACGCCTTCTCATGCCTAATCTGGCATCCTTTACTTATGCAAATTTAATCAATGGACAAACGCTCTTCACACAGCAGCTTCCCCAATACTACCATCAAAGACTTTGTCAAAGATGCTCTGACACAACTCTGGGATCGCTGAAACGCCAGATCTGGCCTCTGACTTCCCCTCACCAGCCATTCACTACCACGAGCAAACCTTCCAGAATCGGGTCTTTTCCCTCCCCAAGCGAGAGCCAACCGCACAACCTGGGACCAGCCAAGCAGAGCCAGCTGAGCGCGCCGAGACACTCAATCCTAACAAATTACAAGAAGAAACGTATCACGCTGCCTGCTGTCAGGTGTAATTTATATCATACCAGAGGGGTGACTGGAGAGCAGGTATAGGCAGGAACTGGTCATACCTATACTTGCTCCTGCTGGGCCTGACCTGGCAAGCTACTGGGAGCTCTTCCCTCCCACTCAAGTCAACGTGACCTGAGTTTGCCCAGGACCTCACAGGATTGGGCCTCCTCAAAATACTACGGAAGCATAAACACTATTTGACTATTTATTTCTTCTGTTTTCCATTAGGATGTGCCGTCTCTGTGTACACATACCCTGACTGTATTCACACACGTGCTCACAATCCGTATGTGCCCTTAAACATACATGTACAGTATATGCTACAAGCTTAAAGCCTACTGGGGATTTTGGAGCACAGAGAAAGAAATAGAGGTTGTAACACAAATAAACAGGGAGTTTATTCCCACAGCTTTCAATTTCACTGAGCGCAAACTGTATTTTATGTGACTGGGGCTAAGATTTAGCAAAGCATTTCAGCATATGCTTACATCTTTTGCTGAAATACAATCTACAAATTTGTTTGATTTCTTGAGATTTGAAGCTTTTAAGCTGGTGCTCAAACCGAGAGTTTAATATGCTGTCCAAAATAATCCAGAAAGCTCTGCAGGCAGATGAGTGCGGCTACGCCTCTATACGCAGCCATCTCTGAGCATAAGCTAAGAGTGCTCCGGCATTATTTCCACGTGTCTGGCTCAGAAAAGCAATTCCCTTCCTCCCGCACCTGTGAGAGACCCGGGATTCCTCACCCAGCCAGACCTGGGCGACACAAACAGCCTGTGCCTGGCGGGGTGAACAGCCCAGGACAGCGAAGCGCCGTCAGGAGCCCCAGCCACCCCCGCTGACGGAACTGCAAAGACTTGGCCTTAACCGGGTAACCCACCGAGCCTGCAATGCAGCACTGCAGAAAACCAAATTAAAGAGAGAATTAAAAAATAAAAAAAAATATTAAGGTGAACCCTCCATACAGCTTCATAATGTACGCAGCAATACGTCCTACTTGGGATGCTGGTCAAAGGTTATCTTTTGCGGTAAAAATAGATACGGTTTCTATTTAATCTTTCTGCTTTACAGGTCTCGTCCTGTAAGCTGTTACTCCAGTGACAACTGAACTTTCAGCAGCTGAAAAAGCGTTCAAGCCTTCTGAGAAAACACAGCGAGCCAAACAATAGGCAGCAGAAAATCAGGCAGCACCTGAGCTCTGGTCAGTCACGGGTTTGTGCTTTTCGTTTAAACAAAGTACAAAAGTTGACGAAATGCACTTTTGTTATTTAGCAAACAGAAAAAAAAAAAAGGGTCGAGATCAGTACTCTGTTCTCTTTAAATAAAATCTGAGAACTTATGTATATTCTCCCAAGCTTCCATAACTGACATTTTTATTAAGTAAGTCTGACACGGGGCGTATTTTAGAAATAGAGTCAGCAGTGATATTTTAAAATATGGAAACTGATGTGCTATTCCATTACAACTGCTGAATCTTCCCTGTGTTTTTTTATACAGTGAAGCGTTTGTCTGCTTCTCTGTTATAAATCTCTTTCCACTGAAGAGATTTCTTCTCTCCGATTAAAGAAGTACCACACAGACATCATTAAACAGACACTGTCTGGAAAAATCATATTGTTTTGGCCTAGCCATAAAATAGAGGTATTTTAATAATTGTTTCTTTTCCATAGAGAATTTCAGCAGCTCCCTCTCTTTGGAATGAAATCACAGCCATATGCTTTATGACATCAGAGGCGTTTCAAGGTGTCTCCATAAATGCCATTTATTGCTTGGGAACCTGCCAAATCTGCGCAAAAATCCCTAGTTCTTCTCAGTGAAAAATCTTCCAATGAAACTAGAGCTTCGCGCTGGCTGTCATACCAAAGCGGTAAACCTGGCCCTCTATGGAAATACTGGCCGGGCAGGTAGCAAAGACTCTGTCAGTGAAACCTGCCGACCCGGGCTCTGGTTTGCTTTCGCGCCAGCGGTGCCTCCCTTAAGGATTCTGCCGGGCACCCTGCGGCGGAGCGCCCACACCTTCTCGCGGGGACCCACAGGGACTGGCCCTTCTGGAGAAGAAGCGGCTGAATCACAAAAAGAGCAACCGTTTTGGTGCCTGGTCTATGATTCCCTCAGTCAAGGAGTCGACGATTCAGGTGATCACAACCGTAAATCAAAATGGAGTATATTTGAAGGCAGAGCTCCAACAACCACGCTTTAACCCTTAAACCCCAACGACCACGCTTTAACCCTTAAACCCGCGGTCCCTTCCATGCTGCCGGCAGAGGCCTGATGCTGCCCAGGACCCTCCACCCTTCCCAGCACCCCCTGCCCCGCGGGACTGGGAGCCAGGCAAACCACAGACACTCTGTGTCATACGCACTAACACACTCCCGTGCCACATCTAGTCATACTCTGACATATCTGTAGCCTGCTCTGTGACAGTACTGGCCAGACCCAAATCCATCTTGTCAGCCGTGTCACCAACCTGTCCAGCACAAACTGGCCACCTTGAAGCACACAGAGACTCAATCCCACCTCCGCGGCCAGCAGGCGGAGCTGGGGCCGGCGCTGCCCGAGGGGACGGCCGCTGGCAGCGGGGCACACGGCTACCCCTGAGGCTGGGCTTTTGGCCGGCCGACACAAGCATCCAACAGTCCTGCCGCAACAGAGCTGTTCTGCCTTCTTGAAGGAAGAAAAAAAAAAAAAGGCTTTTTTTTTTCCCCCTAAATCTGAAGGAAAGAAGGTGCTTGGTGCGGCTGGAAATAATCTAGGGCAGCACACCAACAGGTGCTTCAAACGGATCGGCAGAGCGCAGAAGACGTTGAGAGGGAAAATGAATAGAGTCTCTAAATAATACATAAATTTTACAGGCTTTTTTTCTGTCGAACCCCATTGAAGTAACTGTATAAATCGGAAACTGAATTATTCATAACCGGTGAATATATAATAAATCGTATTTTGCACGGAAATATTCCTCACAGGTACATGCCTCTTTCCCTGCAACCACCAGAAACGGGCAGCGAGCCCGGAAGCGCCGAGGTCCTACCTGGAGTCTGGGTACTTCGTCAAGGTAGCCAGGCTGCTGGTGTACATGTGTCCTCCGACATCGATGTGCACGGGAGCGTTCGACTTGGTGAGCTGAGCTGGGAGAGGAATTCCTTGAGCAGCCAGAGGAGAAACCGGGGACCGTGTTAGAGACAGGCGGGACATGCTTCTTCCCTCCTGCAAAGGGAAGGCAAAAAAGAACAGTTTCTCTTAAATGTAGCAGCGTGTTACCTTTCTCTCCAGTGTGATCACAGATCTAATCAGATCATTTTTGCATCTGCCTGATCACATATTCAGCTAACAAATTATTGCCACCACTGTAATTAAGTGTATTTGCATCATTTTCTTCAAAGTACCAGAGGGGAAGAGAAAGATGCTTATTAGCAATAAGAAATCAAGAAAAAAATTTTTCAAGGTGTCAGCCTCAAGGGGCATAAAACAAACTGCAAAATTCTAATTAAAGGTCGCGGGCTTATGTGTTAGATGTGAAATATCCCCTGACAAACGAATAACCAATTTGTGAATTGGGATTCAGGGGTTTTTGCAAGTTTGTCTCAGTAACGAGACACCTCTAAATTAGTGACTTCCTCAGTACCTAAGGCATTTAGTTTATACATGTAGTAAATTTCACATCAAACTAAGATCAATTTTCTGGTTTATTTTCAATAGCTGTGAAATAAATGGGTAATTTTCAGTTAAGCCTTAATATAAGACATAAAGAACTAATAAGCTTTCAAACTGAAAGCAATTAATACCTGGAAGCGGTGAAAACAGGAAGATATATAAACTGACCCATGGTTTCATGACAAGACACGTTAGAAATTGCTGTACAATCTGGCATGTGAAATTACAAATTCAACAATCCACTTGATGTTTACTGCTCTCAAAATATTTGAACAGGAGTGAAATTTCCAAGTTGAGTCCAAAAATCCTCAGCGGACGTACAAAGCAAAATATACCGAAATGTCTTAAAAATGAACAGGACAACCATAGCAAAAGAAAATTCCTCAGTTCTCTTCTGTAAGAAAAGCACGGCTTATCCTGCATGAAACGTGTGTCTCAAAGCTGATTGCAGTTAAATCAGTATAGACGGCATACATGTCAATTGGGGAAAAAACGCTACAAAAAGTTTAAGAAAATGTCCATCCCTTCTCCCCCTTATGGGTAAAGCAACACATGCAAAACATTATAGCTGAAGACATTTCCGAATATAATCTAATTTTCCTGGTATTTTGTTCTGCAAGCATGCTACCAAGCATCCAGGCTCTTCCTTCTATCTGACAAGCACTTTACATGCAGCGTCGCAACGTGCATTCCCATTTCTCCCACATTACTTCCACAACGTTCCTTAGAAATCTAAAGCTGCTCTCGCCTCTCTCTGAGCAGTTATTCTGCACGAGACGCCTGGCTACGCCGCTCCACGAGCACACAATTAGCAGCCCTCTCTGTACGAACAGATTCTGAGCCATACCGAAAGGGACTGAAAAACCTTAATACATCTGGACGGCTTCACAAAGTCACCACAACATCTCCATTTACTGTCTTTCATCTGGGCTAGCTCCTAAGGATTCCCTGCATCTACAGCACAGCAATACATCACCCCATTATGAATCCACATCCTTTCCTCTTCGGAGGTTGAACGGACATCTGCACTGAACGCGAAGCAAGCACCAACTCTGTCCTAGGACTCGTGTGGCAGCCGATGCCAAATCGGGCATTAACATTTTTACTACAGCACCACCTTCAAGGAAAGTGATTGAATCCTTTCATGACTGAAGACGTCGCTTTCTTGTTTCCCACAAGAGCCGGTTGTGGGCAATCTTCAGTAAATATGTCACACAGCATCAATAAAAGAGCTAACTTTTAAAAACAACTTGGTATGCAAGTACCTACAGTATTTTAGTGATGTGTTTACTAATCTGCGGGTGCCTCATCTGTCTGCCAACACAGACAAAGGCAGGGGTTTTTCTTACCAAAGAGCACCGTAAACTCATATTCGCTCTCTACTCCTCTTCACTTAAATGAAAGGGTCAGAAGACCCAGGCTGAATGTCAACCCTGTCTTTGTTCAGACCCCAACTATTATCACTAATGATAAAGGTACAGACCTCGCACGGTGCAGAGCTGCCTTAGAAATCAATCTCAGGCAGTTTCACAAAACAACTGCCTAATTAGGGTTCATCTGCACCCCTTGTTACAATTTCCAAATGAAATCAAAGGACTTCCAGTCCTCTGTAAACGCGTCTTACATTTAACCGTTTGTCTTGAAATACAGACTGCAATTTTAAAATATGCACAGATAGCTGAAGATCAAGTGATCCGAATCTATTTGTGCATATTTAAACACCGCTGCTATCTTAGGATTTTGTTTAATGTTAGTATACCAGTAAATTCCTTGATCTGTAAAGAGTCTGAGATGCTCAGTGAGGCCATACTCACACAGTAGATATTTAATTTATACTATTCACTGGAGGGACCTTTTGAACAATCCTCTGCTGTTGGCATCTCTCAGCTAGAGCATGTGTTGAAAAAACACTTAATTATAGAAAATCACTGGAAAGCTAAAATAGTTCTCAAACTTTCATGGCTTTTCATACTTATCGAGGGTGCCACTGGCTTTTTGGGGGAGGGGAGGAGAAGGGGAACTGCAACACAGGCTTTTCCCCTGGCTGGAGAGGATTCGTGTTAAAACCCGAATCCTACCTTCTTATTGAAGTCGTGGAATTCAGTCATTTTCGTATGAGCAAATTATCAAGGGGCGTAATTGTTAAGCACTCCAGAAAGCACTCCTACTGCTCCAAAAACATAAATACCCCCCCAATTTCTTAAGGTACTGTAACCCCATTTCTAACGACTCCCTCCTCTTAACGCAAAACGCAGCTAAAATTCATCACGCCGAGTAATGCACTTATTTTATGCACAAAGCAAAATCCTAAATGTATTTATCCAGTGAAAGTCTTTATGCACATATTTTCTACTACTGATGTGAAAATTAAAACCTTTAGGGTAAACCTCGCAGAAACACTAACAAACTTCATTTATTAAACCATGTAAAATAATCCTTGCTCTTTAGCTGCCTACAACGGGCTACAGCATCCCAACTAGTGGCACAGGCAATAACCTTGCGCTAATAAGTAACGCAGGAACCTGCTGAAGGCAAAATCAATAGAGCCCGACTCCCAAATTATCTGAATATTTAGTTTTTCAAACATTGCGCACCGAGATCTTTCCGAGCCAGCTTATCTTTTTCTGCCTTTCTAAGCTAACTGCATAAGTACCGCTTGTAAAAACTATTTGCCCATGCAAAGTGAAATAATCACAATGCCATGCTCATTTACACACAAAATGATTTTGTGTCCCATTGTGCTCACAGTTGTTCAGCTCTCTAGGGGTGATTAAACTAGCTATGCTGCTGCAGCTTGAGATGATTTCACTGAATCGTTTCTCCATGAAGTTGCTTCTTTGCTAAGCTGTTATTTTAACCATAAAAGGTAAACAGAAGGCAGTTGTAAGAGCTCCATTCAGCTCCGTGCCCAGGGCTATCACCCCGGGGCAGAGAATGCTGAAAGACTGCAGAATTTTCCAGGGTGTTGCCTTTCTTGCTCTAAAGCCTTCAGGAATACTGTTCACTTAATACACACTCGAGATGATACATTTCAGATCCTACCAAAAGAAAGACTTCAAAAGTGTAAGAACTTTTGGGCGGATGAAGCTTTCCCACCTCTGCACACAGCCCGGGGCCGCGGGAACCACCCGCCGACGCGGGGAAAATCCAGCAGGAGCAGCCGCGCGGGGCGAAGGGCCGGGGGCGGCGGGGACAGCGAGGGCCAGGGACAGCGGGGGACAGGGACAGCGGGGGACAGGGACAGCGAGGGACAGCGAGGGACAGGGACAGCGGGGGCCAGGGACAGCGGGGGCCAGGAGCGGAGGAGGCGGCGACTCGGAAGCAGGGACCAAGTGAAACCGAGGAGCGGGCACTTCGAGGACTGCAGATGGGGAGCAAGACTAATTAAAGATGGAAAAGCGCTTTGTTTCTAAAGTTTATTGTCGCCAGGATGAAAATTAATCGAAACTAACGCTGTCACGCACCCGGGCGGCTCGGTCCCCCGGCGCGCGAGGGGCAGGTCGGGGACCCGCCGGGGAGCAGCTGCCGCGGGGGCAGGGCC
>VZSF01001069.1:0-85582 GCA_013398295.1 Chionis minor
CGCTTGGGGACATCGGAACTCATTGCTTGGGGACAACGGAACTCATTGCTTGGGGACTCAGTGACTTTAGATCCTATCACTCAGGGACATTAGAGTCTGTGACTTGGGGACATGATGATGGCGTGTCCACACCCATGGTGCTGGCCCCAGCAGCGCTGTGGCCACAGCACACGCGCCTGGGGTTACTGCAACGCCACTGCCCACTCCATCCATCCATCCATCCATCCATCCATCCATCCATCCATCCATCCNTCCATCCATCCCCCCATCTCCTGCCTTGTACTCGGCATTGGTGTTCCACACCAGTCACTGAGGCCTCGGCCGTGTGGCTTTTAGTGGCACTCAGATGCTGATTGCTCCTTGGATGAAGAAAAGAGCAGACAAGTATCTGCATCTTGTTAGCTAATCTGTCTTTTACTTCTAGACTAAAGGAAGGGTTTAGCACAGAGCTCCTGAAGTAGAAAGGTACTTTTCCAAAGAACTATACGCCAAAGTTTTTTATGATTCTTGCAACTGAGAAAATAAACAACAGAGAAGCATCCAAGTCATCTTTTTAAAAATAGTATCATACAATGATAGAATGGTAAGAGTTGGAAGGGACCTTAAAGATAATTTAGTTCCAGTCCCCCACCATGGGCAGGGACACTTCCCACTAGACCAGGTACTCAAAGCCCCATCCAACCTGGCGCTGAACACCTCCAGGAATAGAACACCACTGCTTCTGTGTGTAACCTGTTCCAGTGTCTCACCACCCTTACAGTAAATTATTTCTTCCAAATATCTAATCTAAATCTACCCTCTTTCAGTTTAAAACCATTGTGCCTTGTCCTATCACTACACTCTTTGATAAAGGGTCCTTCCCCATCTTTCCCTAGGCCCCCTTTAAGTACTGGAAGGCCGACATAAATTCTCCCCAGAGCCTTTTCTCCACACTGAAAAACCCCAACTCTCTCAGTCTGTCTTCACAGCAGAGGTATTCCAGCCCTCTGATCATCTTTGCTGCCCTCCTCTGGACTCACTCTAACATGTCCATGTCTTTATTATGTTGAGGGCTCCAAAGCTGGACACAATACTCCAGGTGGGGTCTCATGAGAACAGAGTAGAGGGGGAGAATCGCCTCCCTCAACCTGCTGGCCACACTTCCTTTGGTGCAGCCCAGGACATGGCTTGCTTTCTGGGCTGCAAGCACACATTGCTGGGTCGTGTTGAGCTTATCATCATCCAAAACCCCCACATCCTTCTCCTCAGGGCTGCTCTTGATCCATTCTCTGCCCAGACTGTATTTGTGCTTGATATTGTCCTGACCCACATGTAGAACCTTGCACTTGACCCTGTTGAACTTTATGAGGTTGGTACAGGCCTACCTCTCAAGCCTGTCCAGGTCCTTCTGGATGGCACCCCTTCCCTCCAGTGTGTTGACTGCACCACATAGCAAACTTGCTGAGGATGCAGTCATTACCAATATCCATGTTGCCAACAAAGATGTTAAACAGCACTGGCCGCAATACCAACCCCTGAGGAATTGAACCGCTTGAACATCGAGCCGTTGGCCACAACTCTTTCAGCGCGACCATCCAGCCAATTCCTTATCCACCAAGTGGTCCATCCATTAAATCCTCTCTCCAATTTAGAGACCAGGATGTCATGTGTGACATTGTCAAATGCTTTGCACAAATCCACATACATTACGTCACTTGCTCTTCCCTTATCCACCAACGCTGTAACCCTGTCATAGAAGTCCATCAAATTTTTCAGACACTGTTTGCCTTTATTGAAGCCATGTTGGCTGTCACCAATCACCTCCTGATTTTTGATGTGCCTTAGCAGAGTTCCCAGGAGCATCTGCTCCATGATCTTTCCGGGCACAGAGGTGAGACCAACCGGCCTGTAGTTCCTTATGCCTTCCTTTTTTCCCTTTTTGAGAATGGTGGTGATGTTTCCCCTTGTCCAGTCAGTGGGAACTTCATCTGACTGCCACGACTTCTCAAATATGATGGAAAGTAGCTTAGCAACTTCATCCAATGTATCTCATCAGGTCCTATGAAGTTGTGCACCTTCAGGTTCCTCAGATGGTCTTGAACTTGGTCTTCTCCTACAGCACGCAGTTCCTCAATCTCCCAGTCCCTGCCTTTGCCTTCTGCAGTTTGGGCAGTACAGCTAGAACACTTGCCAATGAAGACTGAGGCAAAAAAGTCGAGTACTTCAGCCTTCTCTATATTCCAGGTGACTGGGCATCCCATTTCTTTCTAGAGAGGGTCCACATTTTCCCTAGTTTTCCTTTTATCACCAACATACCTACAGAAACTTTTCTTGTCACCCTTCACAACCCTGGCCAGATTTAATTCTGTCTGTGCTTCAGCTTGTCTGACCTGTTTCCTGTCTGCTTGGACAGTTTCTCCATATTCCTCCCAGGCTACTTGTCTTTGCTTCGATCCTTTGTAGGCTTCCTTTCAGAGTCTGAGTTTATGCAGGAGCTCCTTGCTCATCCATGCAGGCTTCCTGGCTTTTTTGCCCAACTTCCTCTTTGTTGGGATGCATCACTCCTAAACTTGGATGAGGTGATCCTTGAATATTAACCAGCTTTCTTGGGCCTCCTTCTCAGTTCTCCCACAAGCTCTAAAAGTGGTGGTACCCTTTCCCCTGACAATAACTGATCCAGGTGTTGGATCAGTTGGATAAGGATACTGATCCTCTCTGATCCAGGTCAGTCAGAGGTATGCAAATGCTAGTTTTCCCACCCAGAGCAGTTCTCTGGGTTTTAATGTGCATATGTCACCAGACAAGATCTGGTCTCTTTTATCTCTTTCTTTGCAAGATGCTCAACCCTCGATTGTACCAATTATCAACTGCAAAAATAGAAGAGGGCTCTTCTGAACTGGCCCTAGTTGCTCCAAAATGACTGAACCCTACACCAGACGAGGCAGCACTGGCGAAGTGTGTTGCTGAAGGAATTGACCTTCTCTCATGGCTGAACATATAACGCTTAGGTCTTCTCGCTACTCATTCCTTTGAACCTTCTCAGCAGAAGCTCTGCATTATTACATTTTTTAAAGTTTATCTTTAGTGCACAATAATCCTTCCTTTACTATGGCCTTTTACAGTAGCAGCCTGCATGTCAGTACTGAATTGACTAAGTTGATTGGCAGCAGAAGATACAGCACATCCAATTTTAATGCCCTGGTGCTTCATATTTAATTTTTGTTACAGGGAATTTGTCTTTTCTTCCCCTTCAAATTACCTAGACCAAAATTCTCAACAGCACGTTGTCTGTCACAATGTGATGAACAGCAACTGTGAGAATATAAAGATCCCAGGCACACCACAGAGCTTTATAAAGGGCATGCTGGAGTATTTCAAATCACCTCTTAAGTAGCCCTCTGCTTCATCATAATTACTCAGTGCACTGTAAAGTCTATTGCTGTTCAAAATTGGGGTGTAGGAGATACGGAAAAAAGAACAGGAATTAGCTGTAAGCCATAGGGCATTAAAGATGATATTTTTCAAGATAACTGCACTGTCCCTCTTACAGCTAAAATTGCCGTGTTTCCAAAGAAACACAGCATCTTCTATTGCACATGAAATTCCAGTCTTTCATGAGAAAAAAAATAACATGGAACAAAGTAATTAAAGCCCACGTGGTTGTGCACAGGCAACAAGAGCTATGAATGAAAGATGCCAAAGAGAGTTTCATTTTAATACTACCTAATGTTTGATTGTCTTGATTTGAACCCTTTGGAATGTTACCAATGGAGTCCCTCATTACTGGTATTTTTCCTCCTTTTCTGAAGGAATGAGTCCTCTGTAAAGGAAAATAAAGTGTGGATATCAGGAGACAGAAGACCCTTGGAGCAACTGCTGCATACAGCAAGTTTAAAGGGAAGGTGTTGATGAGGTTCACTCCTGTCCTAGTTTCAAGTAAAACAGGACCAATTTTGTTCAGTAACTCTGCTTTCTAACTAGGCCTCTTCTAACTGCTGAAATTAACAGCATATTGTGCAGAAAACTGCTCTTTCTCAGAGGTTATAGCTGATGCCAAGGCATGGTGTGCAGAGAGGCTCTTGCTTATACTTATTGCTATAACAACCAAGGGCAGCCAACTTTGTTATTTGCCCCGTTGGAGGGTCAGAAGCGGAAAAGTGTAGAGGAGTCCCACTTGCGGGGAGAAGCAGACAGGACGGTTGACTCAAAACTAAGTAACAGGGTATTCCATCCCATCTGCCTCATGCTCAGTATAAAACTTGAGGGATCAAAAGGGTCAGTTCTCTTTCTTCAATGGCCAGCGTCCGAGGATGACTCTGTCTGTTTGTCCACCTTTGATCCTGACCCTGAATTCAGATCCAGGATCCAGAGTGCAGTTCCCGTCCATCACTGAGTCCAGTCTAGGACTTCCCCAGTGCCTGCTGGTGGCATGATTGTCATCCTGGGAGCTTGATATGGTTTTGTATATATTTAATTATTTTCTTTTCATTTTATTATTAATATTTCATTAAAGTAGTTTAGTTCCTTCTAAACTAGTAAGCCTCTTTCCTCTCTATCTCTCCTCCCTTTGAAAAGAGAGGTGGGGGAGAGCATCTGTCATTCTGCTTGATTGGGCCAAACTGTCCCAAACCACAACAACTCCAAATCTGTTGTTATCACAGAGTGGTTTGTAAAGGGCTTAGCAGAGAAGACTTTTCCTACGGGAACATATAGAGTGAGTTACCGAAATGGATTTTCACTTGTTGAGATAAGAGTATTGGTAATTAACTAAACAAATAAAGAAAGGGACACTTGGATTACGAAGAGATATTAACATTGTGAATAAAGTGGAACCATCACAATTGAGATGAATAGTCAATTTGTTTCATGAGTGGGAAGAAGTGACCAAGCTTTGGGAAGAAGAAATTAGTCTCAGCTCGCCTTACTCCCTAAAAGTATTCAAAAGGCAAGCCTGGCTCTAAAAGCTGAAATGCTCCATAAGGAAAAGATTCTTCATAATGAGTCAAACGGACATTCCCCAACGAACTATGTGTTAGGAAAAATTACCAATTAGTCTGCTGGCAGCAGAGGATGACCAATTCTGGTCAAATTCAACTGCAAGGGGATTAAAAGTTCTTTTTCATTCATCTCTTCACTGTAACTATGTTTGATACTCTAGATGTTGTGAATAATTTTATTTGCATTTTTACATTAACTTGGCTTAAGAATGACTTCACAGTAAGCCAGCGAGCAAGACATTCTTCATACAGCAACACAGTGAACCGATAAGCCTGGGCACTGGGACACTATCTACCTCCTCGAGGCACACTCCTCAGAGTATCCCAGGGGTACTAAAATATGTCCTGCTAGGAGTGAACTAGGCAGCTTGAGGAGTGATATCAGGAATATTAAGAGACTAATAAACATCTTTGAATAAGTGATGGTATCCGGGAAAGCTTTCTGTCACTTATCAAATCACTTGGGAGCATCCTTCTCTACAAGGATTTTCTACTTTGTCATTCAAGTACTGATTAACAAGACCTAGGGAAGTGAAATTCTATATTGAGTATTCTGGCTTCTGCTGATATTCCTACTGGAACTGGAAACACTGAAGAATATAGTTCTGCCCCAAGGAGACAGGGAGATGGTGATGCACAGAAAGGAGAAGAAACTGGTAGAATTGACACAGTTCTCTGGTAAGGTCTAAGGGCTGATGTGCTTATGGTCTTGGGGTGGGGGGGTAGGGGATTGGGCTTTGTTCAGACTTTGGGAATAAAACATTGAGAGAGATAGGATAAATTGTGTTTATCTTTGTAAGTTTTCTGACAGTAAGCATAGTTTACAGACTGACCACAGTTGGGGAACTTCTGTTTGACTCATTAGAGAGAATCTTCTCCTAAAACCAAACACACACAATTTCTAAGCTGGAGTCAGTGCACGCAAACAGAATGAGGGAAGCGTCAGATTTGGATCTCTTCTGCATTGATAGTGTCCAGATACATGACTTGCATTCTCCCAGAGTAATGCCCAAGGCCTGATGGCTAGTAGCTGGTGTTGCAGCGTTCTAGGCTCATTGATAACCCCTAATCATAGTGTGTTAAATGGAACTGTAATAAAACCAAAACTGAGTATTCCATCTCTGAACTGTCACTCAGTCACTGGTTTGATAAGTACCTCAGCTTTGGAAAAGCCAGCTTTGAATTCTTCTTCTATTTAAAGAGGCTTCAACTGGAATTCTGTAGAAAGGATCCATACTGTTCAGTCTTTATTATAGACTGCAGATGTCTTCTGGCACAGTCAGTGTGTGTTGGGTCAGTAATCAGCAACATACAATTTCTGAATAGAATATTGTATTTCTATGAGGAAGATTAAAACATTTTCATTTTTGTTCAAGTTGAATATGATTTTGGTTTTGCCTCGGCAATGAATAACAAAATTATTGATACTTTTCATGTTTGACACTTTTATCATGGAAACTATCATTAAAGTCTGCTTTCATGTGCTTCCCCTGCTTGTGTACTTTTAAGGTTGCTTTGAGGTGATACAGTGGGTTTAATTTTCTTAAGATTTCCAGCAAAATGGTTTTCAGCTTTCATGTTACTAGTGCGTATTTAGAGTCTCCTGTTCTACCTAAACCACAGTGTATGGCTTCCTCAAGCCAAAACGAAGGTGTAAACCCAGTCTCTTAGTCACCCAGCTTTTCCCCTTCTCTACTTCAATTTCGAAAGGTTCTTACGGTCTCAATGAGGTTTTAAAGTTACACACACTTTAAACACAGTTTTAAATGCAGCCATCATAGATTAACACAGCTGAACAAAATTGTATTATAATAAAAATAAGTAACATTTAGGGTCACATTTTCATTCAGCGAGAACAAGTCTGCTAATGGGAAGTGGTGAATGAATTCTTTGTTTTGCTTTGCTTGCACACATAGCTTTTGCTTTACCTACTAAACTGCCTTTATCTCAACCCATGAGTTTTCTCACTTTTACTCTTCCAATTCTCCTCCCCATCACAGCCAGAGGAAATGAGTGAGTGGCTGCATGGTTCTAGTTTCTGGCTGCGGCTAAACCATGACAGGCAGTTGACTTAGAACTGGTGAAAAGACTTCCCTCATCTCAACAGAAACTTTATTGTGCCTCAAACATACCCTTATTATATGCCATATTATTTATTATCAGACTAACGTACTTCGAATCATAAAGTTACCAGCTTGGTCATGAGGATAGGTACAAAAGAATTTCCCTTGATCAGTACCTCTGGTTAGAAAAAGAAAGCAAAGTCAGCATGGAATTAGCTAATTCTGGCAATTATTTACTGAAGTACAACTTCTCTGCAAGATCTAGATATATGGCATAGGACTCCCATTCTAGGACTAGCAACTTTTGTAAATCACTAACTGGCAAAAATTTCTCTGTCCCTGATGCTCTTGAGGACTTTAACTCCCGTGGCATGAAAAAAGTAGTATAAGATTGATTCCTATTATTTTTGCCAGGAGAGGAATGGAATGGAGATATGGTTGGACATAAACCTAGTGGTTTAGATTTTGCCTAATGCAAAGAGCATTCCTGTAGGAAAGTTCACTTTTGTGCCCCACTTCTTAAAAATGAAAAATGAGATTTTTGGGATTTCCTGAATTAGTTGCTGGGACTCATCTTATTGTGATTCATTATAAGGAGCTTACTTTGAATTCTCAACTTCTCTGTAATCAGTGTAAAAAAATATTTTTTATGGTCTTGCTCATCATGTTAAGAAGATCCAGTATTCCAGCAGTGCATATGTCCAGGCAGGGCCTGAAGGCATAAGAACAAGTAGAAATGAAAGCATCTTCAATCCCGCAAATATTTCATCATATCTCCTAAGAGTTATTGGCCAGTGACTTATGAAGTATTATCCCTTTTAAAATTTTATTTGCATTGGTCAGTATAACTTGGACTGTGCTTGCTGATTAAAATACAAACCCAACTTCTTAAAAAGGTTTCAGTTAGTCATCTAAAAAATGTCGTGTGTCAAGAAGCTGTGAACCAAGGAGAATATTTATTTCCTACAAATTTCAATTTCTTTACCTGCAATTATTAATTCATTTTTTTCTGTTTTATCTAAGAAACCATATGCAAATATGATTAAATCAATTTATAGACATGGGGATTCCCCACTCTGCCTCAAATGCTGGAACAAGTGGTGAGGAGGTGTAGAATATCCATCCTTGGAGACATGCAAGACTCACCTGGCCAACTCCCTGAGCAACCTTTTCTAAGTTCACCCTGATTTGTGTCCCTTTGATCTATATTATTGTACAACTCTCTAAATTTACTTAAAAAAAAAAAAAAAAATCCAAACAGGTGCATATGTAGGAAATAGAAGTAACACTTCACTATCCTACTATATGGCTGACAAGGAATGGTGGACCTGGACACATACTCTTAATGCACTGCAGCTCATTTTTGAAGGAGACACTTGTTAGCCCATACTGTTCTGAACACAGAGACACGTGTGAGATGCACTGCAAAATGATGCTTTCAGAGATGGTTCTGTCCCATTTCAAGAAAGTGTCTTCACCAGTGTTCTTCTGAGTCAAGATTATTTTTATGCAAGCCATAACGGGTCAAGCCTCTTTACAAAAGGTACCAGTCAAAAGTAAACTAGACATATCCTGAAAGCACATGAATCTGATCATGTCCCTTGAGCTGATGCTGTTCTTCCATATTAAACCCACCACTCCCACATTTACCTGACTTTAGTCCCTGTCTCATTCCGCAACTGTTGTTCTAGACATGTTGTGGCTGGGCAGAGTCAATCATGTGCCAATTAACTAGTCAGCAGTCAGCATGTCATGACATCCTCTTCCTTAGGGGAAGCCACTGATCTTCTTTGGCCCTCTCCCCTGCTTTCCACTTTGATGGAAATTGGTCCAGAGTTTCAATAGCTTAATAACTAAATAGGGCCAGCAAAATATGTTTTTGCTAAAAAATGCCAACTCATTGCAGTCCCTGTTTTTCAGAAAAGTGTACCACTTGCGAAAAAAATTGTGGCAAGAGAAGACTTGCAGATACAAATACAGTATGGATCCTAAGTGATCAGGCATTTGGTGACATTCAAGCATTTTTTTCAATCTTGATGTTCGTGACCTATAGAACTGGTTTTATTCCAGGACTAACGTAATTTGTCATACTCTTGAATCATAATTTTTTACAGGTTCTTATCTTGGTGACGGGGGTAAGGCTCTCTTCCAGAACTGTCCTGGTTTGAGGACAGGAGCAATTTGGTTCTCTAACTTTACTTTTTAGCTAGGTCACTTCTAACTGCTGAAGTTGACAGCATGTTGTGCAGAAAACTTTTCGCTCTAACAGTCATAAGACTGATGATTATAGTTGATGCCAAGGAACAGTATGCAGAAAGGCCCTTGCTTATGCTTATTGCTATAACAACCAAGGTCAGACAACTTTGTTATTTGTCCTGTTGGAGGGTCAGAAGTGGAAAAGCATAGAGGCATCACACTTGTAGGGAGGAGCAGACTGTAAGTAAGTTAATTTGGGAATGTCCATCAGTGTTGGTACTTCACAGTGATAAAAATTCAATAACTAGCGTTTCAAGAAAAACAGAAACAGCGTTTTTGGTATCCTGTGGGCAAAAGTTGCACCTGGCTACGAATTCAGTTTCTGAATTTTGCAGAGGCTGTTCATGCTGTCTGCAGTCATCCACGTAGTGATGACTTTGTCACTGCCAGAGTTAAACTGTCAATTTTAAGAATGATTTTGAAATATCAGGAAGGCCCTGAAAAGTAGATTAGCTATTTATACCTGCCCTTCCCACTCCCAGATGCCAACAGCAGTAAAAAATCACATTTGGGTCACAAGGCAAAACACCAGGACCATCTTTCCATGACTGCAACTAGTTTTTAAATAAGTTTTCATTTTAATAAGTGATTTTCAAAGTGGTGTAACATATTTAGGTAAAAAAAAATGGGTTTTGTCAATATTTTTTGTCATTTTATTGTAGTTTGGATTAAAATATACTATTGTAATAAATGCCCATAGTTCAGCAAACAAGTCTTATAAATGGAAAAGCCACCATTTGGACACATGAACATATGGATAATAAAGGTTGTATGTAGGGGTCTGGGATTCATCTTAAATATATGTTCTTGTATTTATTTTAGATCTATGCTAAGTGGGAAAATTAGTTCCAAGAACCAGTTGTGATTGATAGACCTGTAGAATGCACCCAATTAGAGAGGTCCCAATTTGTCTGTCCCAATTGTTTTGTGGAACTATCTTGTTCTCAGTAGGATTTAGAGCATTTATGCCAGTCTGAGTAGTGTTCCCCTTCTTGGAGATCCCACTAGGGAGCTATGCTATGCAAAATCCTAATCCATAGACTTTATATAATCTCAGATTTCCTTTACCCTAAAGCTATGTCTGCTCAGTCTTTTGCAGACAGAATTAAACTGGCTCTGTCTGCCAGTTGTGATCCAGCTCTGAGCTTGCAGTCAGTCTCTCAGCAAGACTTATTAACTTGGGCATAGCACCGTACTGACAGCAGTTTCCAATTGAGAGCTGGCCGGCATCCAGCTGAGTTGAAGCACAGGCAGAGATTTGGTTGGTCTGCAGAGATCATGCAGACTTGCTTTAAGTGTGCTGAAGTACTTTCTTTTCGTGTGTATTTGGAGTACAGACTGTCTGTTGCCTTACCACGGAAGTGGCACCAGCTTACTCTGACCTGTAAGATCGCTGCTTACCCCTATGCTTTTTCTTAGTGTAAGCAGCACTTTTCAGCATGACAGTGTTGTAGGCACTATTTTGGACATTCAGGACCACATGTGAAGAATGTGTAAAGCACACAGATTTTGTATACAACTGTAAAACAAGTTACTCACTACTACCAAAAAATAAGAAGTACACAATTTAAATAAATCCTGGGTGCTTATCCATGTCTCCATTTCCTCTTCTTTCTTCCCCCCCGCCCCCCGCATTTTTTGGCCTTGGGTTCACATCTTTTTATTAGAGATTCATTCTGTCATTCTGGACCAAGTCAGTAAGCCATTAAATTTTCCTTTCATCAAAAGAGCAGTTCTCCCCACTGGCCAGTTTTGCCACTGTTGATATTTTCAGTATCTGTTTTGGCCTATCTTGTATCTCTGCTCCTAGCCTCTTTACAATTATTCGGCATATCCCGTTCCTACAAGGATAACAGATGTAATGAATCTCACTGTCTTTGAATCAAGATGACCAGAGTCTGAAGTGCCTTTTACTGATGACTAGGGGGCTGCTAATAAATTGAAATATAGGTTTAGGCTAAGCTGGAAATCTTTCAAGTTAAATCATTTTAGAATGCTGGAAAATAGATGCTGGTGTCCCTAGAGTAAAATCTGCAAGATATATTCCTTAACTACAGAGCCATGGCTATAGCTTCCCACTGACTTGAAGACACACAGGAACTGGTACACTCATAAACAGAACCATTTTTACAGTCACTTTTCTGACTATAACAATAATATAAGACCTACTGTATAAAAATGTACTGGGAAGTTAATTTTTCATTGACATGAAGTTTAATAACTAAAATATTTCTCATATAAATATACACATGTAAAATAAACAGACAGACTAACAGACCTCAGCAGCATATTACTAATTTTTATACAAAAATGTATACACATGTACATTAAGTGCATTAAAATGCCATAAGAAGTATCTTGGGAATGGAAGAAAAAAAAAGAATGCAGTCAGATGACTATTTGTAGTCAGTGAATGAATAAGCCAATAATGTTAATGTCTAACAAAAGAGATCTTTCACATAGCATATTTTTCTTTTCAATAAATCTTATTTCAAAGAGGAATTGCAGCACTGGTTTTATTGTTTTGGTTTGAATATTGCATGGATTTGTTATGACGGTCCAAGTTTTGACAAAAAATCAGTAACCACTTTCTTCTCCCAGCATTACAGGGCTGTTTGTTCTTACTTGCCAATAAAGCCTGACCATGAAGGAGAAATATTTGGCCCATTTAAGCTATAATGAATGTAAAGAGACAAAGAAAGAATAAGCACAAATACTGTGATAGCTTTACACTAAGCTAATTCTGGAGGCAGATATGTCTTGGATTGAGGCTGAAAGTTGCAGAAAATTTTGGCTTTTCTAAATTATTTTTGATGGCGATGTTATTATTACTTTTAGTATTGCAAGATTTGGAGGACCCGTTCTGGTAATAATTTTCAGTTATGCTACCTGCTATGTAAATGCACATCAGATGTATGGGATTTCAACCAAAAGCTCTTACAAACACTGAAATATAATTGTTAAAATACAGATTTAGTTGCAACAATCTTTTCTGCTTTTTTGCTTTCTTGAAAACACATCTTAGAAGACTAAAATAAAAAATAAACAAGTACTAAGATTTGCTTTGTGCAATAGAAGAAAAACAAACTTTTAAAATTGATCCTTTTGAACATTAAATTAATCAATACCTGATGAAGTAAGCCTTGTATGATAAGAAGTTAAAAATTCAGTAACATCTTTTTGGTCTGAAGCTACAGCACCATAGCTGGTTTCCTCTATGTAAAGAGGTAAGGGGTTTCCTCTATGTTTGGTTTCAGCCCGAAGGATACATCTTGGACAAGCTGCATGACAGTGAGCAGCAACTGCCTGTGACAAAGCTTAGTTTGCCAGGAAAAGAGAGGTTTGTTTTACTCCATAATGAAAAATAAACTGGCATAAGGAACTGTAATTATGTCTGAGTTACGAGCATTTTCTTAAATGGATGTATATAAATCTATATAAAGCAGTAGAGTACAGCTTCCAAATGATTCTCTGGATAGTGCAGATATGTCAGCTCTTTTGAATTTGTCTATCCTGACACCTGGATCTACACAGCCACTAAAAAAATCTTGCTCTTTTTCATATTTTCCCAAGGAGCAAAAATTTTACTGCTGTGATTAATTATAAACTCATAATACACAGTTCTGAGCACTTATCAATATGTTTAGGGTGCAACAAGGTTAGGTGGCTTCTTCACATCTCTAATTCAAGTATTAGGTATAAATACCACTAAGTGAAAACACAAAAGAGTTGCATTTACAGCTTGCATTTAAGTGCATGCTATTGGTGCTCTCAAAATATATTTGTTTAAAATGAAGGTAGTGAAAGACATGCTTTCATTCAGCAGTCACTGGTCCTTCTAAAAGCCAGATTGTACAACACTGTCTAGAAGAAAAGGCATTAAATAAAAATCACAGAAACAGACTCCAGATCTTTCATTAACTTTGTAGAAACACACATTTAAAATCACTGTGGTATTTCTGGTCTATCTTTCAGGTTAGAGAGAGGTTCATATATTAATTCCTTGTTTGACTTGGGCAGAGTTGACCATACACAAGTTTAGTCTCGGGTAAAAGAGTTGTCACCTTTTTTTTTGTTTTACATTCTCTAAAACACTTTCAGAGTAGTCACTAAACTAAGTCTTTTGTTAAAAGTTAGTTTTGATTCTCTGCAACCATGTCCCTTTTTTAGAGCTTCCATGTTGAGTGACCTTAATTTTGGTATAACATAGTTTGAGAGTAAGTACTTTTATTCATTACTTTACTAGGTATGGCAAGACACATTAGAAGACAACACAAATAAAATTTGTTTAAGAAAGCCCTTGTATCTTGAAACCTGAATGCCTTGGTCATATCTTATTCAATTTAGATTAGTAGTCTGGAAACATGGCTTTTTCCTTTCATTACATTATTTACAGTAGCTCAATGAGGTTGCTTTGTATTTTGTTCCAGGTAATGCATTTTATCAAAGCAGTAGGTGGATATCAGTGCACTGCAAAATGCGGTTTATGCTTGTTCTTTCTAGCATATGTCAGGCTAAGCCATTCTGGTCCAATGTACATACAGTGGCTCCAAAACCAAAATATTTAGCAAAGTTGGAATGCAGTAACGCATGATACAGTCATCTCATATTGAATATTACCTGGTTTGGGGGATTTTTTGAACCTCAAAGTGAGGTGTAGCCTTTGATCTTCTTGTGGTAGCTTGGTAGTTTGTGGTGTCCTGATTATCTGCTATGAAGTTTCATGAGGATTCTCATTGCTGTTTTCAGTGCACTGTTAACTGGGTAAAAAAGGAGCTGCTGTTTGAAATCTACTGCCAAGGTCTTGTGAGATCTGGAGACATGGTGTCATTAGTTAATTGTGTGAGACATTTGTGTGTGTTTTTCGCATCAGCCAGTCTAGGTTAGAGAACTAATATTGACTGTAGATATAAAGGAAGTAGATACCTACTCTTCTTTACTGAGTCCAACAATCGCAGCCAAAAGGGTCTTCATCCATAGACAACATAAGCATTTTTTGGTATGTGCTGTGTCGTTGCATATTTCACCTGTCTTCACATCGACATCCTACAGATTTATCTGGGTCTTATTATAGTATTTTTTTCACTTTATATTTCAGATTATTCCCATAGTCAAACAATATTGTCTTACTTAGAGAAACATTGTATGTTTGAGAGGTTTCATTAGAAACTAGAAAATAAAAGCAGGTTGCATTGAAGGATAAGCCTGAGATGCCAACCAATATAAACACAAATCCAGATGTTTTGGCAAGCTAATGTAAAGAAAAAAACCTCTGTAGTCTTTATTTACACTTTATAGCAAATATTTTACCAGGAGGAAGTGAAGAATGTTGACATTCCACCACTTAAACTCCAGTCAGAACAATGTCCTGAATGCCAAAACATCAACATTCATCGCAGTTTCCTTCACATCAGCATGCTAGGACACACATCTGGTATCTTTCTTCCTTTTTTTTTTTTTTTTTTTTTGCTGCTGGCTACTGTAGATATGAAAATGGGAAGGCAACGTAATTGTTATTTCTCTCAGCCAGCCATCTGTCTCTTCACCTATTTGAAAAAAAAAATCCAAAAACTAGAAGACAGCGTAACCTCAGGTGCACATATTATGTGCAAAAATCCGTATTTATTATCTGTAATCTATAAGCCTTACATTGCTTCTAGACTATAGATTTACTTCTTGTAGTCTCCATTCCTTCTTATGATTTGTAATTCTTACAGTATCTATAATTCTTACAGATTATAAGCAAAATTTGTTTTAGCTACCTGTCTGTTTTCATCTGCATGCTAATATCATCGTCAGTACTGCAAAATGAAGTCCATTTCATGGACAAATATTAGGAAATAGGCTGAACTGCATGCTCCAAAGCTGTTAGAGAAACATTTTGATTTTGGCTCAATTCCTCATCAAGCTCATACAACACAGCCATTCAGCTTGTCCGGGGACATCTAGTAGTACTAAATGGAAGACCATTTCCTCTACCCAAATCTTTACTGTTTTGAAGAGCATGTGGCTTTCCTGCCTTGCTCTAATTCTGCAGCTGTGAACTGAAAAGATTCTATCACTGATTCTGGAGAAGATTTTGCCTCCTGGTTTGAAGGAGAAGAGAAACTTCTTGCTTCTATGTGAGCTGTGAAAATGAAGACATGAGGCTTGGTGTCCTTGTCCAACTTTTCGTTATGAATTTATTACCTGTGTCTATATTTTCCCTGACAATCTGACTGCCTGAAGAACCAGTTAATATCTGCGTTTCTGAAAATTCACTACTCCATTTGAAAATAAAAGTAGAAAGAGGCCTAAACAATCCCTTACTGTGTGGGTATAGATTATTCTGAATTATTCTGCAGGACTCCTTCTTTTTCTTACTGTGGGAAATATTTGGGAAGAAAAAGATCCAACCATGATAGTTCAGGCTTATTTCCAGCATTCTAGAAATAGAAAATCTTGTGAGAAATATCTACCTTTTTCTCCTTTGGAATTTCATTAACACTTATTTTACTTTGTGTGACTGTAGTTTGGAAAAAAATTACGATGTAAAGTACTCTCTCATATACAGAAATTCCTGTGTGAACTACCAAAAAAATCACAAACCACCACACAAAAAAAAAAAAAAAAAAAGAAAGGGGGGGGGGAATAATTAAAAGTGAACTCCACCACTTCATACCAAAGATACCATTTTGATTTAAGATTTCTTAATTGGCCTAGAACATATGCTGTACTAAAAGAAGACAGTTGCTCTCTTGTGAAAAGAATTAAATGGTTACCTTTTCCTTTAAATAGAAATTGTCTAGGTGCTTAAGCAGAACGTATCCCATCTGATTCACAACTCTGGGATGTAAAGATGTAATGTTTAGTGGCATATAACACAACCACAAATTCACAGATTATGTGGTCCACACTGTACAGTGATTATGCAGTGTTTAGATGTTTTCAGGTTAAAGTAAGTTTAAGTAAAAGTAGAAGTGAAGTAAAAGTAAAACTCAACAGAACTGTGTATTGTAAAGCCCCACCATCCTTCGTACACTGGAAAGAAAATTTAAGTTGTTACAGGCTTTGTGAACCAGCTATGGTATCAGCAGAAATACTACTACATTTACTCATTGGTATACAGCACAGATAAATAATTAATAATTTATTATTTAACATTTTATTTGTACCAAAGTAAATCAAAGCCAATCAAATCACTATCCCTTGTATCACAAACATAAGTATCATACAGTCACCACTGCTACTACCATCAGTAAATTAATTTCCTTTGGCAGCCTCTGGCATCTGTCTTACAGCAATCATTTTAATTGAAGCTAGAAGACTGAAAGCAATAAGAAAAGGTTTTTCTTCATTTTAAACCTATATTCCTTTACATGTTGATTTTCATCTTATCAGCACTGTAGATGCTTTGAGGTGTGATGTAAATGTGAAGCAATTTCACCAGAACTCAAAACAGTATGAACAGTTGTTTGAATATCAGAAGAATATGTATCACTTCATATGCTTTTTCAGAATTTTACCTATTTGCAGCAAATTGAATTATGTCACTTTCCCTATGCTTATATTTTGTCATGCGCACTAGTACGAGTCCAAGGCTTAAGACAATTTGGTGCAGCATGAAATTACCAATGTACAGTAGCAAAGTAGTTCGAGATAAAAATTTTAACATTGAAAAGAGCATAATTTTCAAAAATTACAGTCACATTGAACATAATGCCTACTTTCCCTAAAAAGCGGGTTTTTAAGGATTTATACATGTGATTATTTTCAATATTTTGGGTTGCTTTTGGCGTTCAGTGGGGCTGCCCAAAATGTGCTTAAGGGCTTGTTTAGGGGCTTGTTCATTTGTTTGCTAGAATTTCTCAAGCACAAAGGATAGTTTTTGTCTCAGTTTAGTTATCTGAAAGTTAGGCATGTTTGGCTACTTCGAGCTTGACAGTGAAACAGTCTGTGTTTATGTGTATGTAACTATATACACGGATAATTTTGGGTACAACAGTTCTTCTCACACCATCTGTATTGTTTATTTCTGCTTGAGCCAATTCCTTTAAATTGTAACTTCTGTTGCTCTTTTGACCACCATAAGCTTCACCTCTCTCCTGCTCCATTATCCTGCATAGTGCGGTGCACTCTACAGCAACTCCATTTAGTCCTTTTAATCAAATTTTTGACAGAAATGCTGACTGTATGGAGTCAAGTACCATAGCCCTAGCCTAAGTCTCTGAATGGCTCAAAGAGGACTGTCTTGGACTGCATTGTGGAGAAACATCAGCAATTTTCTTTCTGGTTGATGCCACCTATGACTGCGTGAATCCCAAGGTGCATCAGTCCTCTTTTTCTGCTGGGCTGATAATGGACTCTATAGCATAAAATCTCAATATCAAACCTTCTTTGTCCTCCCAACCCTTTGCTCATGGCTGTCTTTAGAGATGGTTTTCAACCCTTGATATTCATCAGTGTCAAAGAAGAAAGTCAGCCAAGCACTGTCCATGCTGTCACCACTTCTTACACCAGCATTGCAGGGTGCAACTCCAGGGTGATTTGCGCAGAGATAGTAAACACTGTTGGGATTAGAGATCGGATTTCTGGGGATGTCTTTGCAGCAGAAGGAAGGTGTGACTGTATCAAGAACACCTGAGCAAGCCTGACTAGCTAAGAAGGTGACAGCAGGGCACAGATTTTGCACTGGAGTCCAGCTGTTAGGCACATGCTAAATAACATGCATGGACAAATCCCTGCCATTATGCACTCCAGTGTTTCCTATCATACCACACTTCAGTTTTGTTCAAAGACAAGCTGTCCACCCATTTCTAGTCTTACTGTAGTTTTGATGTCTTTCTTGAGCATGCCACTCATCTCCCTCTTTTGGAGGGCACTGACAGCCCTCAGCCTCCTCCTGCCCCTTTGCTTTTACATTTCCATTTTTTCCTAGGCTCAGGAACAGGGAGGGTAGACCTTGCCAGTCCTTTTGGAGTTAGGTTAATAATTCCCATGTACTAGCATCCCCACTGCTTTCTCAATGACTCTTGTATTCTTAGCCCAGCTCTCAATATTTTGTTTCATTACGGTCATTACTCATTGTTAATTTGCTGATGGTTTCATCCCACAAGCGCCCTGTTAATTTAAGGTAAGACATGAAACAGGCCAATTGCATAACTTTTTCATAAAAATGAACAACAGACAGTTTGTTCCCTTCTTTGCCACAGAAGTCTTCCTTACTTTGAAGTTCTGACATCACTGTCCGTCATCCTCAGAACGTAACCCACCAGTATCACATTTAAATAAATTAAGCAGCCTGAGGAAATTTAATTTAAACTGGCTAGTTGGCCAGTTCTCAGCTCCTGCTTTTCAAACCGAACTGTTGTAGCACCACAGCAGTAAACCAAGTGGCTGTCTGCCATGTCTCTTACTCATCCGAAGATACTTGTCTGTATGGTTGCCAATGAATCTGAAATACATTAATTCATTTTACTAACAATGAAAACTGCCATACTCAGCAATACTGCTACCACAGAATTTCAAAATGTCACAGGCTCATTTAAAAGGTTGAATTATGTATTATCAGAAAAGAAGTCTTGAGAGCTACTAAATTTAACCACAAGTCCTAGAGTTCCATGAAAAGTGCCCAGAATGCACAAAGCCCAGCAACAAATGGGCACGTTGCAACATGCCTGTCAAATGATTATTTCCAAAATGCTCACTGAATTCATTAAGATTGCACAAGCAAACTGAAATGCATCTGCCTGTTCACTACATTTGTAGAAAAAGCCTCCAACATTAAACTCTATCAGACATTTTGCCAGCATAGACAAGCCTTAAATGGTGCACGATGAAGCCCTGTGTCAGTTAATTAGCTGGTGGGTTCCAGTGAAAGATATTTTGTGTATTTCCCAGCTAATTCACAACAGGAGAAAAATGTCCTGTGTAGGCTCTAACTTGAGAGACTTAGATAAGTTCATTCTCTCTTACATGCTTCTTAATACATATTTAGAGGAATTTCCTTTACTTCCTTCAATTTCCCTTATTTTTTGGACAAAAAGGAGGAATACGCTCAAAGCTGTGCCTGTGTGTCCTCTCACCTTGTAGAGTAACTAAGTGTGAACTGCATGTCACTTAGATTGACATCCCTCTGTTTGATCCCTTTTTTTTTTACACCTTTTTCTCTTTTTTAGTTCTTTTCTCCCTTTCCCATATTCCCTCTGCTTGTCATAACTGCTAGAGGGTCAGAAAATTTTCAGAGCTTTTTTTCATTTATTTGATGCACTATTGCTGTTTTCTTATCCCATTGCTAGTGTTTACAAAGTATTTTTTTCTTTACAGGATTTTATTAATGTTTTGGCAAGTTTGATATTTCAGCTGAAGGGCCTTCTTCTAACCTCTAGCTTTGCCTACTTTGTCTTTTAAAAGAAAGTAATGTCAGGTTTCCCACACTTCAGTATGAGTGTTTTTCTAAAATTAAAATGTCATTGTTTTGCAAATACAGAATTTACTGTAAAAGTGCTTTTAATTCTCATCTTGTAGATAAAGCAAAGCAAAATCACATCAAAAGTTCTAGATGTGTAAAATAAAACCTCACTCCTGTAACTGTAGATAGCTGCATTTAAAATTTCAAATCTCATATGACTATGTAGCTGCTTATTAATTCAGACTAAATGCAGTACAATCTATCATGTACCAGTATAGAAGACTAATTTTGTAGTTATATTTTTATTTTAAGTTAGTGAATCCATAAATCTGTAAAGATACTATTTGTGATTTCAAGAATTACTTGCGAAATTCAGGTGTACCCTTAAAAACAAATCTAGTATATTTTCTTTTGGGTTTGTTTTTTTTTTTTTTTATTTTATTGTGGAGCATTCATCAAATCACAGACAGACAATGTTTTATCTCTGTTGAAAGATTTTTGACAGTCTTGCGAAGAATTGACAGTCTGCAGCTGGAAGGCATTTTATTGACATTTGTCCTAAATAAGTTTCTTCAAAATTTACTGTAATTGCTGAAAAGATATGTCAAATATATCTGGTTAGCAGAATGTTTACAGTGACCCTTTGTTTGTATTGCCTGAGTTACCAGCATTCGGGACCAAAAACAGTTACTGCAGTACTTAAGGCAGGCAGACACTCCATCACTAGTTAGCATACCTCGTATGTTTATGTCTTGGATTAGCAGACGAACTTGGAGAAAGAACCGAGTTAAACCTTTACTTCAAAAGGCAAATCAAACCAAACTTTCTTAGGCTGTTAAAACATTTGGTAATCTTTTCTTCTTTTTTTCTTTTTTTTTCTTTTTTTCTTTTTGCCTCTGTTTCCTGTTTTTGACCGCAACAAGAAACAGAAATGAACTGCAAGAAGAACTATCCCCTCCAAACCAGGCTGGTTTGGATAAGCAACTTTTGGAACCATCTAGTAGAACTTCCCAGACTTTTGATGTTTACCCAAAAGTACACACCCACTTTTCATGCCCCCAGCCACAGACATGACTATGAATACACTATAAAACAAAATGTCACCTCTGTCCTCACAACTCTCTAAAGTTTCTTACACTCTTTTAACCCATTATTTTATACCTCTCCCGTCCCAAAGAACCCTCGCTGCCATGTTTTTAAAATTTAGTTGCTTATTTTAAGCCCTTTCGATCAATAAAAGGTTCAGTTATTTTTCTTATCGTCTCCAGATAAGAAAAAGAAGATACAAGAATAAAAGATCTGTCTAAAATTTTTATCCCATTTCATCCTTTCTTCCTTCTAGGAACAATCTTTTATCTTGGTAATAAATTGATGAATATTTATACACTCTGAAGTTAATTGTAGGGTGGGGTTTTTGTAATTTTCACTGTGCCTCACTTGCCATTGCCTCTGGAAAAACACTAGCTATTTACATTTCCCTCTAGCACTTGTCAAGTAGTACATAATTCCAGAGCTGTCTTAAGGACTATGGAGACCAAAGTACAGGCCCTAATTTTGAAATGTTTCTGTGCTGTGATTTGCACCTAAGACCACAAGATTTAAACCTTGTTGTCTCTAAATACAGCCCTCTCTAAGCCAGTTTCTGCTACTTCCTGTTTTCTATTTCCTCCATCTTTTTTCATATTCTTCATTTTTTGAGCATTTGGGCTTCTTAATCTTTTTCCCCTTCTTTTTCCAGGCACTTCACTGATGGAAACATTTCCCAACTTTTATTCTTCTGAAAAAGATTGAGGAACAGTCTGTGCAAATTACAGTCTGTTTCACATTGGGAATGGAGCAACACCACCCCAGGCAGTGCTCCAGGAAGGACCGAAGCCACCAAATGAGTGAGAATTTTTCAAAGCACAAAATGAGAGCCAAGGGTATTCACCTCTGCATTCATGCCTATGGTCAGCAATGGATGTTCTTACAGAAATTAGTATCAAAGATACTTTTTAGCTGGAAATTAGAGATATTGGAGTAAACACATAGTGGGTTCTCTTGTGGCTTGTACGCATATCCCTGAACACAGGCAGTGCAGAACTGCAACATCCCCAAAGGAACGTTATAATGGCTTTTATATCAAGAAGCTACAGTACCTTTCAGACCTCCAAAATGCAGTAGGAAAGTGCTGTCTACCCATTTTCAGGATGTACATCATCCATACACCTGTCATACAGCCAAGATTCAAATAAATAGGTGTCAATTTCCTCTCTTTCAATACCATCAACCTGCTTTTCAACTGTGATACTTACCTGGCAGCTCAGGCAGATTTTGATGTTCTTTCTCTGTCACCATTATCTAATGCATATAAAACATCCAGGAACTTTGGATTGGCACATTTGCTCAAGATGAAAACTGAGGTCCCTGTCTCAGTGTTCTTTTGTTTCTTCCCAGTATTCTTGCTTTAGTCATAAGCTGAACAATGTACTTGGTGTTACATGCTGGTTTTAGAGAAATAAATAACCTGTTTTGCCTGTTGCTAACATGAAAGTATTCAAGATACCCCATCTTGAAGAAATGTGGAAAACAATACGGTTCTTCCATTTAGCTATGAGCAAGTTGAGGAAGGAACTTGATAAATCTGTGGCCTGCTCAAAAAGCGTGGGCAGAATTTGTATAAGGTTTGTTTATTATGTGTGTCCTAACAGTTCAGATAAGTATGGTACTTCCTCTTCTTTCACCACAAAAGTCACTTGAAAAAGGATCTCTTAAAACAAATGTTTCTAGAATCTTATTCTTAAACATAAAAAAGATGTGGGTTTTTTTTTTTCCTTTGTGAAAGGGAAATTGAAAGATCACGGCATCCTCAAGGTTAGGACAGCTAAACCAGACTAATCCTCACACCAGTCCTATTGGCAACTCCTTCGGTAGTTTTGGCAGCCAAATGTGGAGCCAGCCAGCAGCACGAAGAAATCCAGCCAGGGAGACAGCTACAGTCCCATATATTGATGCTGGAAAAAACGCATTCCGGAGCTTGGCGTCTGTGCTCTGATGCTTGCCAAGCACACCCTAGGAGTGGCCACACATGTGCTGGCTTTCATAGCAGAGAAGCAGAGTGAAAAGAGGAGAGCTGTCTGAGCCACAGCGCCAGCAGTGGGGAACGCTCTGCCATAGTCTATTTCTTCTAGAAAATGGAAGATTTTCCTGAGAAGTCAAAGTGAGGGTGCACATATTTTGCCTAATATACAGAAGGAACATTACTTTTTATTTATATCCAGAAGTTTTATTTTCCATTCTGCTGAACTGTTCTGACCCATTATCATAGGACACAATGTGTCTAGCTTCTCAGCTATCCCAAATCATTCACATGGAAATTAGATGGGATGGAAATATACCCCTGACAACCTGCAGTATTCAGACAGCATTCCAAATGCCTGTCTGGTGTCATTTAAGGGAATTTGACTTCCATTGACGTTTTTACCTATATATGCACTAAAGATTATCCCATTAGGTGATGAGATTTTAAAAAGATAAGAACAGTTGTACTTGTTCAGGCTAAGGAAGGTTTCAGTGCTCGGCCTGAGAGTGGTATCCAACTAACACTGACCATAAGATGGCGGCGTCTATCTGGTATTGTCCGTGGAAAATTCTTAGTGTATACTTTCTCTTTACTCGGTTCTGTACAACACTTAGGAACAGACATATGGTCCTCAGATTAGAAGCCATAACAAGCTATTAGAAATTGAGAATTTCTGTCAGAAATTGAGAATGTATTGAAAAGACCAAATGACATAGTAACTGGTGATACTCAACAACATCCGCTGAGGTCTCCCTGTAGAAGTGGCTGTACCAGATGAACTGGGAAAATATCCTGGACTAATCCAAATTAGTCTTTTTTTTAAGATTGGCCAGGATCAGAGGCTGCACAATTATATAGCACTGTAGACATTCCAAGTAGTTATGATATTCGTAGAGCAGTTTAAAGAGGCTGTTGCAACGTTGATGATCCATCACATGTTACTAAACTGTTGAAAACTAGCTCAGCTACTGAAACACCCATGATCACAAAGGCATAATGATGGCTCAGAGGCACAACTTTCATCTTCTTTAATGATGTGTTGCACCTGTAAGAAACATCAGCTCTAACTGATTTTATCCAGTGTATTACGGTTACTTGTTTTCAAGCAACAGTGATGACAACTATCTTCTACCAAAAAAAGGAAAAGTGAGTTTGGAGCTTTTCAGAAATAAAAGGTTGGAAACCTTAGACTTCAGCATTATATGAGGATTGCATTAAACTACATCCCATGAAGGGTTAGACTGACTTTCTGTCATATATAAGGGATATACAAAGACTCATCACTGTAGTTAGTGATTGGCAGAAGTTCTGATGTCCATTTAAATCTAAAAAAAAGAATAATTATAAGGTCCATGTAATTGCAGAGAAATAGTTATACCAGACACTCAGAAAGACAGTCCATGAAATCTGTCCATTTCCTGGGGATGAATTTAGTGTTTGCATGAAGCTTATTGTTAGATATTTTATTGCTTCAATAAGCTTGAGTTTTTGTGAACACAGACTTCTCTTTTGTTCTGAAACATTACAAAGTGCTTTGTTAAGAATGCAGTCTCTGGCTCTCCTACTCTCTCTTGCAGTCAGAACTACAGACAAATCTCAGTGTGAACTTAATGTAGTATCTGCAGTTCCACCAAGATGAGCTGAAAGTGTATTTTTGTGTCAACATTTCTATAGCACCAAAGTAAATACTCTTTTATTATCGCAAACAAAAGGCTCTGTTCATCTGGGAAAACTAAATAATTCCAAGCATTTAACCCATTGTAATACATTCTTCCCAGATATCATTGCTATTAACCAAAAAGATACAGGCAAGCAACATTTCCCTTCAGTACTGATTCAAGCACCTATAAATTTTGAGCATTATAAGAGACAGGAAAACAGTAAGGGAGCATACTTCAGGTACCTTTGGAAGTATATCCACTGAGAGGCAATACTGAAATGACTACTACCATAACAGGACAGTGTCAATGTACATGATCTTGCTGAATACATCCTCACATGAAATGTGAATCTGATTTGTTGGAAAACTATTTGGAAAATGCAAAAGTTGTTTATCTAGAGCGTGTGGCTTTCATTGACTTCAGCATGTATGACTGAGACAGCACCCAGTGTTTTATTGTTCCCATAAAGCCACAAGCCTCCCTAACTTGTCATACTCATAAATGACCCACATGTAAGTAATCACTCAAATCTCAATATCTAGGGATGGGCTTTCAAGTTGAGAACTGCATACAGTGTTAATTCTATAATATATATCAAAACACTACAGTAGTTATTTATCAAATTACTTTATGTACAACTTCAGGTGACTGCATTACAAATAGCATTGAGAACATTTCAGTTGAACTGATTACCTCAGCAAAAAGCCCAAATTAATTTTTATTTCCCAAGATACTTCTACAAGACTAATCAAATTCTTGCTAATTCTTTTCAGTCGTGAAGAAAGCCTGAGACAATTGGTCCCTGACAACAGACATCAACTCACATTCATGGAATCTGGAGAATTTCTGGATGGAGGAAATATTAAATACAGACATACTTCTATTTACTTTCCTCAGGCCAACAGGGAAACAGAACATTCTAGGCAAGTTGTGAAAGACGGTTGCAAATTGCTGACGTACAAGGAAAATCCAGAAGTTGGTTAGTTATTGTAGGTTAGTGTCAGAACTATGTAACAGTTAATTAGGTTTCCTTAAAAATATTGTATGAGGGATAGAAAGATCAATTAGAATATTCTGAAGTACTTTTAAAAAGTACATGGCTACAGTGACATCAAATATTTTTCTTGTTTGATAATGGCTATCATAAGCTGTAATTTGCATACAAAAAATAAAAAATTGAGATTATATTTGAAGAGTGGGAACGGAATATCAGACAGCAATTTTCAAATTACCTGCTTATTGAAAAATGACTTTCAAATTGCTTTGATGCCTCTATATATTCAGATGAAGCAGATGAATGTGACTTGGGTGTAAATAACACAGCAATAAAGGAATAAAATTATTTTAAAAGAAGGAGAAAAAGCATTGTGTTTTCTCCTTTGTTAAAGGTAGAGGAGAGAAATTAATAGCTAAAACCAGTCAGTTTCTATGATCTTACAAAGCTGAAGCTATTGTGGAGGGTCTTGTCTGCTGGCAGAAGGCAGGAGGTCTTAGATGTGCTTGTTCATCAACTTAGATCATCATCAAATTGTCTGCTTTTGAGTGACAGTATTAGTCTGTCTTGAGTGCTGTATTTTTTTGTGTGTTCTTCCAGATAGTCCTGGCAAACATCCGTTCTCCACACATACTCTCTGAAAATGCCTACCAGTGAAAATATGTTCTTGCTCTGTGGTTCCATTGTAAAACTATTTAGATTTCTCTATCCTGGATATACTTCTCATTAAATGGGTAGTCCAGTACTTGAAACTGCTAGAATACAGCAAATATGTTTTCATCAACTTTTTACAAGGATAGAGTTGACATGTTTTCAATTACTTGAAAGCTTGAAGCTTTGTTTTATACTGTAAAAAGCAGATAAATGTTTTGATCATAGCAGCCAGTCATTTTCATAATCTGCCTGCTATTTTAGATTTGTGATGAGTAGCATTCATAGATACTAGTTAAGATGCAGAATAAGAGGCTATTCTTTATAGGATAAAGGAACTGGTCACAGCAGAAGTGAGAGGTTTACAAGTAAGAACTGGCTCTAGTTTTAATGCTTTTGGTTTTTGCTTTGGCAGATCACCAAACTCTTTGAATCCAAAAATTTCATGGTAGCAGTAGGAATGAGAGACACATTTTCAATCCTATTTATTCTTAATAGGATCTATATGTGCTTTTTAATGCCACTGTACCTTATTAAAACAGTGAAGTGTACATAGTCTAGACATACTTTTAGAGTGTTACTGCTTTTTGGAGGTTGCTGAGCCTGTTTAGGTGTTTTAACAATGGGGTCTGGCATGGCACGTCTTACTAGAAAGTTGTGACAGATTATTGTGAGAGATGTCACATAAAAAATTTTGCCTTTAATTTTAAAATTCTCTTAAGAAGTAACTTAACTTCCCATAGGCTTTGATGACAACCTCAGCAATTAAAAAAAAAAAATTACCTGTGTTCTGCAGTTTCTGTAAATAACAGATTGCTTGTCTTCTGCCTTCAGGAGAATGTAAGTACATATGGAGCTGATAAGACCATTTAAATCCGAAACTAAGTAAATACAAATGATATCATGAAGGATATTAACACCTCTGTGCAGCTGCAGTCATGGTCAGTCACAATTTTAAACTTTGCTATGTGATTACAGGGTAATGTTATGGAAATTGATGGTTAGCAGATTATAATTTGACAGTCAGAGAACAAAAGAAGATAAAGTAGGAATTATTTTAAACCTCAGTAACTTTATTTGGTTTGGAAGATTAAAAAATCTCTTTGGACTATGTTCACTACTAGCAGGGTTATGAAATAAATGGGATTTACCTTACACTTAGTGTAGTGCAATACTATTAATGTGCTTTACTAATTTGAAAATAATAGTTCCAATAATTCAAATTGTCTTGTTCTAACATGAAAAATGAAGCAAATGTCAAGCCCAGTTAATCTTTTGAGTTAAAATGATATGTGTGGTCCCTGTATGTCCCTCAGTATAAATTTGGCTGGCTGCATCATAGAACCACCAGAAATTTTGGCTTAGTTGAAGACTAAGACATTTAGGCTATGGGGGGTCGAAATACAAAGATATAGCTGTGGTGGTTTGCATAGCCATGCCTCTATCAGGCACAAGTCAATGTTATCTGTATCTCATGGTCAAAAGAACTGCCAAAATCCATTAATTATTAAGGAAATTAGTTGTGTCCACAGGGAAAGATTGCTTTTATTTTTATTCTTAGTATGAAATAATGGCTTAAATGTAAAATTAAATGGCACTGGGAAACATAGCCTCACTTCTCAAGTGAACCCTTCCAGAAATGTTTCTTGCAGCTGTCTGATAAATAAGGGGAGACCACAAAAACTGTAGTCTCTCTTTCTTTGTAATGAGGAAAATAGACATATTGTAACTCTTCTTGTGTTGAATAACATGAGGCAAAACAGCTCCCATAAGACTATTTTGCTTTTCTCAATATATATTCTGGAAAGTTCCTAAGACTGAAACAATCTAATATTTTAAGTAATTTTTATAAACCCAAAATGGTTATATAGCAAATATATCAGATAGATTCGATCTTCACTATTATGTCTCAGTTATGATAATTTACAGTTGCAGTAGCTGTTAGGCATGCAAGTCTGACATGAGAATCCTTTAGAAATTCAGCAGCCACCAGCAATTTTAATTTCATTTATTAACCATTACTACTAGTAATAGGTTACTGGTTAAACACACAGTGATGGACAGGATAATTTGGTAACAAAAGATTTTTTGCTTCTCTTAACCTCCTATCACCTGTCCCTCAAATTTTGTTTATTCAGCATTTGCTTTCAGCCCTTCTCATATTCTAAATCACTGCATTTTTCCAGATGAATTTAAGCCTGCTAGCAATAATTTGTTCTTAGCTGCCTTTGGTAGATCACACAGACTGCTAGCAGAGTGCCAGCAAACAACAGAAAATAATTCCATGCACATATACAGTGAAGAAAGGGGATCTTTGCCAAAAAAAAATATAGCATATGCTTGCTACATATTTTGGTGAAGGTTCCCCAAATGCAGTGTTCTGTGCAACAGAACAGTGTGCTTCAGGTAGATCAGAGTAACCCCAGAAGTGTCTGTTCCAGTTTTGGGGTATGCTCTAAGGCTGATTTAACGACGAGTGTGTCATTCTTTTTTAACTAAAATTCCTTTTTATTTTGGCACTAGTGATGGTGTTATTCTGCTTTCTAATAATTGTTTTATGAGGAGATAGTCAGTCTCTATGTGTTTATTAATGTAAAATTTAAATGACATAAAAGTATTAGCAAACAGAGCTTTCACAATTAATTCAAATCTCTTGTTCTATGCATGTAATAGATGATCCCTGCTTTTATCCCACAGTCCATGTGACACATGGAAAGGCTTCAGAAAATGTAAAGCACAAATGCAAAGCACACAGAATCATAAAAGAGCAATTAAATGTACTGATTGTCTAGCTGTCTTTAACATAAAAGTCTACTTATGTCTAATACAAACCAACAAATTTAATAAGTTGCGAAGTATGTAATTTTCTTTCTAGAGCAAAACTGTTCTTTACCTAAGTAGTTGAATCAGAGCCAGCCTATCCTCTCTAAATCAAAGCAGGCTAGTGCTATGGAAAATCTACCTATTTAAATCCTACAAGTTAGAAAATAAAAGGACTTAGTTTTTCTGTCCATCTTCCTGGCTAGTGGGTCTCTTCCTGAAGTTCAGTCTACATCTTCCCCTTTCAGTTGCATCCTGTTACTTACAGTTATGCCCCTATCTGTGGCACTAGTAATTCTGTGCTACTCTCGATTCACGATTCAGCTATTTACAGACTCTTCCCAAAGCTTCTGCTTAGTTAATACTTCATATCTTTTCTCACAAGTCAAGATTTAAGTTCTCAAGACATTTTTATCTTTGTTTTCCCCCTTTTATTTCCTAATGGCTTTCCTCCCATGTAGGTGTTAAACTGGTTTCATGATTCCAAGAGCAGTTATGGTAGCTATGTTGAGAAAAGATAAACCTGCTTGCTTTATGGTCTGCTGCCTTCATATGTGAGGACAAGCACATCCTTCGCATATTTGATTTTTTCTGTTCCAATACCTATCCAGCATAATTGTAAGGTTCGGCATCAGGGAAGTCACAAATGAATGAAGAAGTGCTTAGGAAAATAGAATGCTGGGCATGGAGAATAGGCCTAATAGAAAAATAAGCGGTTAATCTAACAGAGTCTCTAATACTTACTCTTTGATAACTGTCCAAAACAAGGGCCTGAAAATGTTATCATCAGTGTGGCTGAAATCAAAGGAACATAGTAGTAAGTCGTGCATTTAATAGTGCTTTTTTGCCTTCAGCGTGACAAACCATAGTGCATCCACTCCAAAGAATTCAACAGAAACACATGCATGGGATTAAGCTGGCATATAATCACGTTTGCCTACTACGTAGCAACAATACAGCTAGTATTGAATATTGTTCTATATTTGTGAAAGCTGGCTAGGACTTTCAAAAACATCCAGCATTGGCTTCACTCTGTTGCTCTTTAAGTTAGGACAACTGCTCAAAAATCCATCCCACTGCATTCATTTATGTTTCAGTATTAGTGTAATAGTAATACAGTGGTCTTTTTGTAAAGCCAATGTGAAGCAGATGGCTAGCACTAAAATGAGGCCAATGTTAAAAACCCATCCCTAAATATCAATTCATTCCCACTAAGAGATACCAAATGTATTAACACAACTTATTTTTAGATAATATGTTAAAGTGGGGCTAACATAAAGTGGCAAACAGGTACAGTTTCTTTTCTTTTTTGTCCAGGGCTAAAGATGGAACACAGTATTGCTGGTAGAGTTGTAGTGGCTTACAAGAGCAGAACAGCTACACCAACAGTTCATGTTCCAAGTACCACGTGTTAAGTGTTATTGAAGTTAGACAGAGTGCCAGACAGAAGAAAGTCAGACAACAGCTGTACAAGGTTTTTAAGGCCTCAACATGAAGTAAAGGTGACCTAACAAAACGAAACCAAAACCAAAAACTCTTCAGTTAAAATAATCACAGAATCACGGGAGTTAGATCATCTTTTCCACTACTGCCTCAGTCTTTGCTCCGGTCTAGATCTAAATGACCCAAGCAAAAGAGTTTGCCTTAATAAACTATTCCACTAGTAGATTTGTCAGGAAATGTTGCTTGGTGTTTAGATTAAGTTCTGTTCTCAATGAATTTCATTACAGTTTCTGCAGATTCTTTCTTTCATTATTTACACCATTCAAGATCTTTCAGAGGAGTGTCGTAGTCTTGTCCTAGCCCTTTAGTTCATGGTTTCTCTAAGTCTATTCATACCTTCTATTCTAATCTTCTCCCAGTATGATTTGCACTTAGTAATTGACTTATCAAGGCATCACCCATCCAACTTCTTGCTATGTTATTAAGAAAGTAGTAGCTATGCATAATTGTCAAGGAATAATATGTCTCACACCATAATATAGTGAGTTAACAGTCCTGCATGACAAGTTCCTAAAGCAGATCTGAGTGGATAACCCCTTTTAAAACCAGTTAAGATAGTATTTGTCATAGTGTGTATTCACATGGCTAAAATTAATCTAGTAGGGTTTTCAGCAAAATATTCTTCATAGTGCTTGATATCTCCATGGGGAGTGCATGGGTTGACTGCCTGATCTCTGCATACTGTAGATGTTACCTGCTCACCCTTGTGGTAGCAGGGGTTAGAAAAAGAGGTTGTAGTAGATAGAGCAACAGATCAATGGTACGTATCTAAAGAAAAAAAAATCTGTAAGAATTAATTTTTCAAGATGTTTATGTAGTTCAATTTAATTGTATCGATTTTCTGATCAGTGATATACCAACACCTCGCAGTCAGCTTCTTATACACCTGAAAGTGACAGCCAAATGCTGAATTGCGTGCTTTTTCAATGAGGTTACTTTGGATTACTATCTATCTGCTGTGATTAGATAAGCAATGATGAACAATTATCACTCTGTGATGTGTGTTCAGGTGTGTTCATAGTGGTATACATCAAAATTTTAATACTCAATGAATAAATGTAGACCTTCTTTTAGTGTTGGCCCATCATTAAACTCACTTTGAAGTGAAATTTCAGAACTAGGTTTCTAAATTTTGAAGAGTTTATCAGGCACCTAATCACCACCTCCTCACAATGGCAATGATTTCGAGAAATCAATCTATATTTAATACATTCACTTATATCCTTTCCACACTTTCCATGTAGGAAAATGGACTGCAAGCTAAATAGCTAACCTGTTGGAATCTCTCCCATTCTTACAATCTCTGCACTCTTGTACAAACACTCTCTCTTTTTCTTTCACTCTGTAAAATTTAATTGTAACATATGTACTGCACAGTTGTATATTTAAAAAGAAGTCTGGTAACCCAAGCAAGGAAAATAAGGGCAGTGGTTTCTAAGCACCAATTACACTGACAGATTATTTTGAATACATTGTGGAAACAGAGAAAGCTTCACCTAATCCGATCAAAACCTTCACACTGGCTCAAGTATATCAGGGTTTCCATCTCCTCTGGAGCCATGTAACACAAATAATGACTTACTGATTTTTCTGTAGAGGCATGCCATAAAGAAACTTGTTCATTTTAGCAGTAGTATGGCTACACTGTATTTTAACAAGCCCAGACTAAGAAAACTACATATAAGCCAGTCTTAACACAGAAGACTTCACAAAAATTTAATGATGGTGAAAATTCAAAAATTTCATAATTGACATTCCTGTCTAAGTTTAGAGAGGAGCCCAGAAGCTCACAGGGCTCACCATCCATATGCAAACTGATGCTTTACTGACAATGAGGGCTACAGATACAGGATATCCACATTAGCAGTGTTTCTAGTCCATTCTCTTACCTACCATGTTCCTGGAAAGCTAGTATGCTGATTTCTGCATAGTTATCAGATTTTTCTGTGGCAAGACTCAACATATGTCTGCTCTCAGATTTTTTATTTCTGAAAGAAATAATCTCTCTTAGGACAATTAAGTGTAACCGCTTCCTGAAACCTCAACTCATAAACCAAAAAGTCCACCATAATACTTGGCGAAGTATCACATTAGTTCTCATTTTCCCTAATAGAAAGAACTTCAACAAATGTATTTTAAAAATCTGGATTTTGAATTCTGTGAAATCTTTGCAAAATAAATGCAAATGTCCCAAAGTATTAATGAAAATTTTTACTTTGTGATAAAATAATACCATATATATCAAAGGGAGAAACTTGATTCCTCCACTTACCTTTGTGAATTACTTGCTTTTGTAAGACATTATGAGATTTAGATTACATGGTTTTGTTGGGCTTTTTTAATTAGAGAATGGGCTTCTGTAGTTGAGACAACTTCAGGAAGTATAGTATCTTTTTCTATGTATGAATACAGTGGTAACTGGTCAAATTTCAAATGAAGAAAAGAAAGAGAATATTAGGACTTTTAAACTTTAAATGTATAGGTTTCTAAACTATTAAACTATTTCCTTATGCACAGGTATTACAGAAAAATAAATGATTACTGCTCTACCAATCTGATCAACAGAGTATATGCAGTAATATAGTGTTTGGCTCTTCAATAAATAATAATAAAAACTTCCAATTTTCCCAGATCTATTTTGAAGAGATTTTGTTATGAAGTCACAGACTTTATTTGCTTTGGTTTTGTTCAGATAGTAGGTATTTATAACATTCATTCTGAGAGAGTACTACAGGATATATGAGGAAAAGATTTGGGTCTTTCATTCAATGCAAGACTTTTGGTAACACGTGTGGTGAAATATTTATAAACCAACCATCATAAGAAATAAAACTCATAAGAAACAAATTCCGATTAATATTCTTGATAGGGCTTTTTTTGCTCCTTCTACACTGTGTGAAGTTGGGTCAAATATCACATGTGGGAAACAGAGGACACACGGTTGCCCAGGGCTTCTACTTGATTACTATCAGTACTCATACCTTTCAATACCTTCTTTAATTCTTAGGAAGGAGTGGAATATACATACATACAACCTGTGTCACCTTATTAGACTTTTTGACCATGAGTTGAAATTACTTTCAATTTCTCATTTTAGAGCTGTATGAAGGAGAATTGAACACAGTCAAACCATAAAACAAATAATAAGAAGACAGGATTAGATTTCTAAATAGATGAAAAAATCTTTTAAGACAGAAAATATTACTTTTCTCCAGTCAGCCATTTTTACTACTCCTGAATCCTGATAAGTGATCTTTTCTAAGTAAGTGGTATGGCTCTATGTTTTCATAAGATAATTCATACAATATATACCACAGACCACTGTTACCCCTATTGCTTAATCCACTTTCAATAGAACTTGTAACAATAGGGCACAATGATAAGGTGAATGAGAGAAGACACATGTTTGGCTTTAAGTAGATACTTTTTCTTAAAGCATAAAGGACAGGAAAAAGCCATTGATATATTAGCCACTCATACTTTCATCACAGCTTCTGTGGTTTATCTGTTGAGGTCCAGTGACATTCACAGGTGCTGAGGAGACCTCATGCAGTTAAACTGCAGGAACATGAGGAATATGAATGAAGCTGGAACAAAAAGAATACTTCAACGGTTTCAGAGAGATGTAAACATTATCTGTGCCAGCAAATGCTGTCATGAAGTCAGAGAACTGCGTACTGTTCTTCCATTTCAATAAGAAAAAATTGTTGTGTTTCCTTTAACTATCCTTTCCTATACTAAATAAGAATACAAAGTATTTTTATTGACATCTTTAAGAAAACTTTAAACTTATTAGAAAAAAACTTTTAATTCTGCAAACTTTCCTACTTCTTACTGATCTATAGCACAAGAATTTTAGGCCTACTCAGGCAAACGGAGGTATAATGGCTGGTCCTAACCAGGAATGTTAGCATTTAAGTGGTATCAAAGAAACTCATAGCACTTTTTTTTTTTCCCCTTTACAGTGTAAAGATCCTATATTAATCATAATCTGCATTGTCTTTTCAAACACACCAAAGTCTTCACAATAAATTCCTCAAAATCAAATGCTACTGACATAAAAGTATATCCCAAGAGGAAGAATTAAAAGACATGACCCATACATACTCCAGCCAACCTACACAATGTTAATTAGCACTGCTAGAGCTGTCAGTAGGTCAAAACAGTTAGTGGAACAGTTTGCCAAAGGGCCAGATGCTGCTGTTGGAAAGGTGCCAATAGCGCCGCATTGAAAAAGGAGTCAAGGAAGCAAAATAACGAAAAAAAGCTGCCTAGACCTTTGGTCCTGTCCAGAACTGTAATTTAAATGATAACACTAGTTAGATAAAACAGGGTCATGGTTTTTGGATTCTGTGGATTTAAAGGATATTCCACATGGATTAAAAGATGGAGATCATATTCTCAGAAGTCTTTTTTTGTGTTTCTTTTTTTTCTTCTTTGTTCCACAAAGGTAGGGGAAAATGGGTAATTAAGTGGCTGCAACTTAGTTTCTCTGAGTATGGCAACATATTCCCAGTTCTTGCGAAACAAACCTTGTCAAAGTTCTGAGTCAACGCATACTTCAGCAATGATATTAAGCTAAAGAAGCCACATTCAAGATCAAGAAATTGTGCCTTGGAGTTCATTTTTACACAAAAAGGTTAAATCAAACACTGTTTGCTAAAAGCTCTGTTTCATTTGCCTCTCTGAGTAGTCCTGATGGATCTATTTAAATATATTGAAAGGAAGTGGTGGATCTATTTAGTGATTATTTCAGGAAACAGGTTAGGGGAAAAAAAGAAAAGACAGCACTTAAGAAAACCCAAAACAAAAGATGAAAACTTTCATTAAACATTATATTCCGTGGTACAAGGCAGAAATTTGAAATAATACTAGAAGTAAAGAAATGTTCCAATCAAATTCAGATATTGCCGCTGCTCAAAATAGCTTTCAGGTGAAAAATTATTTATGTATTTAGGTAATGTAATGTATTTAGGTAATGTAAGCTCGGATGCAGTGATATCACAAAGGCTTACGCCAGATTCTCAGGGAGAATGAGGTTATGGCTGATCTGTAACTCTGAATGCTGGCAGGCTCTATTCGTGGGGCAGACAGCACCGAGTTCTGCCTCTGGTGGCATGCTGCACAGTGCCTTCTTACAGCATGCTGTCAGCATCCTCTGCTTCTGATCCGTAAAGACAAGGATTCTGGTAGGAAAGGAAAGCCATGAAGCATAAATGATATAGTTTATATAGTGGACTATTTGAAAGAGCCTGGTTGCTACAATAAAATAGTGAGGGCCAGGTTCTCCCCGTTTGCTTCATAAGTGTGGAGCTTACGTGGCAACATCTCAGGTCTGTGGTCATCAACACCTGTTGTCCTTTCCCTCTTGTTTTTTGATGCTGCGTCCCCTCTCCTTGCTAAGAACATGTCCTACAAAACCTGCAGGGCAATCTCTGTCAGCTGTATTATCCGCTCCTATTCTGGTACTCTTGAGAATCTCAAGCGGAAGTGCTGGTGTGCCAGCAGATTGGCTTAAGAACTCGAAAAGGACTGTTTTCCTTTTGCAGCATTTGAATAACACAGGAAGTGGAAAATTTGGTAGTAAATATAGCCCAGCATATTGATAGTTGCTTTCTGACCTTTTTGAAAGAGTATATGTATTTCTCAGGAGTTCTGGTTACTCACTTCCCAGACCAAGCTGTGTTTTGCTGACTGGTTCATGTTTCCTGTCCAGCCACAGACTCCATTCAGAAACTGGTGACATAACTGACTAACATCTCTTTCACAGGTAGGACAGCAATGTGAAGCCATCTCACAGAGCCTGCGGGGAGACAATTTATGCAAAAAAGCAGGCAGATGGCAATGTGTTCCTGTGCTCTCTGTTCTGCATATCCCTGTGCATACCCCACCATATCACTGGGTGCAACAAAAATAGTACTCGTAACCATGATTTCAGATGAGGACATTAAAACGGAGAGGAGAAAGGTACAGGGTTGGAGAAGCTGAATGCATGGCATGTTTTGGGTGGGTGGCACACACTTTAGCATATTGCCAGAAGAGAGAGCTAATCTTGTGGAGAAGTGTAGAATGTATTGGACTGCACCATTTAAATAGGCCAATGGAACAGGACTCCAGGAAAAAGAAAATTTTCAAAATTGCTTTTTCTAGTACAAGTTAGGATTGTCTGTTCTCTGGGTTTGACACCTCAATCAGCTCTCCTAATTTAGCACTGTACAGAAAAGGAAGCAAGGGAATAATCCCACTTCCTTGCTCTAGCTTTTTGCCAGAGTTCTTTTCCTTTGAAAGAACTCTTCTGAAACTTCTCTACTGCATCATCCTGACAAGGTTTCAAACTCTGTGCTTCTTCTTTTGACAGAGCGGGGTCCTACTCTGCAGTGAGCGATAGTCCACAGCAATTTAATCAAAAGGAGAAAACACAAGTTTATTGATTTATCAAATTCTTTAAAATTAAAAATCTTGCTGGTGCTCTCTGATTCTACAACCTATCCAGCGACCATGCCTGGGCTTCTTATCTAGGGGATACTCACTGACCTTCCTTCTGCACCATACAGTAATTGATGTGGCATGCAAGAGCATGCAGGAAACCTCTTACACACCCTGAACAGTGCCTGAAAAATGGGGACAAAAAAGGCACAACGCGTCAGGCTCTATTTATATTCTCTTATTGCAGGAGTTAACGCTTGAGATATACGAAACTGTGAGACTTTCAGTCTTTTATTCTTCATGTGTGTATTTAAATTGCTCTTGAAGATGTGTGGGCACAAGCCTGGAGATCAGGGAAGGAGGCACAGATGCTGTCCTGGCTGGAGGCTGGCCATGGTGATAGGCAGCAGGCGGGCAACACGCCAGGCAGGTGGATGCCATTAGCCTGAAAAGGGGCAATGAAACACTAGCCTCCCCCCCCAAAAAAAAGGTAGTCAGGGTGGGTAGTTAGAGTTCGCTGTGTAGGCTTTCTAAAATTAAATTACACTGCTGTTTTATTTGAGGCTTTTGTCTATTACGTGTTTAGGGTAATGGTAAGATTCAATAACTTTGGATATATGTACTGTTTTATGTGGTGTGCAGGGAGGCTATAGCAAGGGAAGAGAAATACTTGTGAACAAAAATGAAAGTAGCTGTGAGTAACCCATTTGCTTTTATGAGACATTGGTCTACAGTCCTGTATTATGAGGCTGATTGGAATCTGTGTATCTTACACTATTGTTGCTTCCTGCATAGGAAATGCATTGCTTTAGCTCGACCTTTCTGTCCATAACTGCAGCTGTGTGAGAGGTTGGAACTGTAGTAAGCAGCCAAATTCTCATGCCCATTTCTCTGAACAGGTAGACTACCAACAAAAAGTGACTTGCTTAGTGTGGTATATCAGTAGCAAGACAAGTTCAGTTAAGGTTTTCCTAGGGAATGCTTTAAGTTCTTCAGTTCCTTACCTCTTCCCTATGCCCAGTCTGCCTGGCTTTCCAAAAAGAAAGACCTTTTTTATGCTTCTTTAGTGAACATGTAGTTAGATTAACCACCTTCTCAAGAAATAAATACAGGATGATGTTCTATTTAAGAGCATGTATAGGAAAAACACTATACTATTAAATCTCAGCTCTTGCTGCACTATTAACTGCTCGCTCTCCTTTTCTTGTTAGAAAGTAGCTAACCTTGAAAAATAGGGTGAGTTATTTCTCAAATACTTGATCTCGCATACCTTTTTTTCTTCAAATTGAGGTACATCTACATATAAAAATCAATGTTTATTTTCTTCTCCTGCCACAGATTGTTTTGCAAAGCCATTTTACTAAACTATTTCTTTAAATGAAGAATAAATCATGTCAAGTTTGACCATGTTTAACAAGAGGTTTATGTAAGACTACTGAAACTTCTGAAGGACAGTGGCAAAGACCCTTTAGCACTGTCACGTTTGTCATACCTGAAATAAAAATTTCTCATTAAAAACATCTGGAAAGCCTTTTAAGTTCTCTCCAAATACCTCAACACCTTCTGCATCCAAAAGTAGCAAAATAAAACATTATCTGTTTTCTGAAACTCATTGGCAAGTGAGGGAATATCATAAGAAATGTGTAACACTTTTCCATCAAACAATTATTTTCTCATGGTGTATCTTATTGCATTGTGTGCTGTGTAATCTCCATTAGTAGCTGGAAGCTAATATTTTCTCCATCAATTTTTTCACAGCCTACTGTCTCTGAAAGCTAACGGTTGCAGTTGATGGTGATAAACTCTCAAAATGTGGTAGTTATATTTGTTTTTCACTAGTGACTTTACAAATACACGCATACAGTATTGTATTATTCCACTCACAGAGTTTACAGAAAACAGTTGAACAGAAAACGTGCTAATCCTCTTTCGGCTGTGTAGTAACAGAACTTCTCAGACTGGTCAAATCCTTCACTTTTTAAGCAGTAGAACCCATGTAAACTGTGAGGGAAATGTCTTTTTGTGGAGTAATGTTTGTATAGATATGAGAGACATTTAAATGTAAATGCAACTCTTCTTACCAGAGAGCTGCTTTCCACTCAGTTTCTGCTATGAAATGTTTATTCAGGTTTTTCTTTAACTCTGAGGGGGCCATTTTTCTTATCAGGTCTCAAATCTGCCTTCTGTATTCTCTGCAGTCCAAGCCATGCCAGAAGTACACCACAGTTAATCTCTGCAAAGGCTGGAATCTTTTTCTACCTACAAACCACTAAGCCTGGACGAAAAACTCTGGGGAACTCTGGTAGGCTTCCAAAAAGAGCCCTTTTCTTTTTTCTTCTTCCTGTCCCCCCTAAAGTCTTTAAGGCCTGTCACAAAGAGCCACGTGTTTCTAAGTGGTACCTTACAAGGACTCCTCATTCACTCTGCAATAAAGCAAATATTTCCTATTTATATAGCTATTAATGAATTTCTTTGAATTGCTTCCTTGCAAGTGCAAAACCAGAATCACAGTGCAATGTCTAGTTCTGATCAGCAAAGTTTTTAAAGAATAATACAGCTATAAATTTATGTCAGGCATGTGATTCAGTGTAATCCCATGATTAGGCACAATAGGCGTTTTCTTGCTGTCAGCCTTAGGGGTTTAGACATCTGTCAGTCTGGATTAAAAGAATTGCATTCTTCTTAATTGGAAATGATAGTGCCTCAATATTTGCTTTTTAAGGTTCTTTGAATCAGCATTAAGAATCTTTTCTTCTGAAACAAAAGAGTGAAATGAGAGATGATCACTTCAGTTGTGGACTTCATAAGCAACCAGACATCTTTCTCTAAAAATAGCTCTAAAAAAAATACACTATATATTTGTTACTGGTGAAGGAGTTGTAGGATGTGCAAGGTTTCCTAGCTTCCCTACTTCATCGCACAAATAATTCTCCCAAGCCTTCTAGACTTCGCTTTCCATGAAAGTCTTAAATAACATATTAAAGGACTGCTAGGACTTCATAAAAAGAGAAAGCACAAGGTATTACAGATGGAAGCAATATGAACTGGTATCACTAGCTTTTGTTCATGCTACTAAACTATATTTACTTTGAGGTGTTGTTTTAAATCTTGCCTATGCCTCTGTATGTTTGTGTTTCACACAACCATAGAATAATATCATCACAACAACATGGAAGAATGCTTTAGATGACAAAAAAGGGAAGAAATCACATCCAAACTGCGTAACTTTTGCCTAAAAGTGCACTTCACATCCCAAAAGCACCAGTGCTACAAAGACACAAAAAACCCATTAGGTTTAAAATTGAGAGTGGGTGAGGTGTCACTGATTCAAGTGTAATGTGAAAATACTATTCCCAAAAATTGATTTTTGCAGTTGTTGATGTCAACAAAAATCAAAGTATCCCCACTGAAGTCAGTATCAATATAATCTCCAAACGAAATCAGAATTCAATGTCTTCGCTACATACAGAAGCAAGAATGGGGGGGTTGTTTATTTTCTTTTCTCTTTTTAGCTACAGTTTCCCAAACAAACAGAGCTGTTCCTCTGTGCCCTTTCAACAAAAGAACTGTGGCTAAGCAGTAGACTTCATTGTCTGGAGTTTTGTAGGTTGTTTTTTTCCAATCACTGCACACAATTAGAATGAAAACCAGAATTCAGCCAGTCATATGTACTGAATTCTCCCCACAAGTTTAGCATAATTGTATAAATAAAATCTACAACTATTGTGTGCCTAAGGAAAACATTTCTACTCATGAGAAAGACAAAAAGCCATATATGGTAACAGTGCTGTAACAGAATACCCTATGCTTAAAATGGGCATTTCTAGCAGTAGGAAAAACATTACCAGCCCACATATTGTTTTCCTTATCTTCTTAGCATATATGCAATATTGGAAATTATGTGATAATAAACATTATCTTGGGGTTTTAAGAATGGAATTCTTCTTGTCTGCTTGCAAGAAGTCTTGGTATTGGTAGGGTAGAAAGCTGTACGTGGTGTAAAGTGTGAATGGAATTAGTGGACCCGAAAGCTGAAGGGGAAAACAGTCGTAGTTATAAATAAATAAATAAATAAATCTAATAAAGATAGTAGAAGACACTGTCCCAATTTATCCACCTTTCTTTGTTTATTTACTCAGAACATTTTACAGCATCACACCAATATAGCGCAGGTAAGGCAAGTTATCCTTGGAGTGCGCAAGCAAGATTTTGTTTCTTTACAGGATCTGTTTGTCTGCCAGAGTGCATTTATCTCTGGTTCCACTGCAGAATCAAAAATTAAAATCGAATAATTAGAGACATGAAGGGAGTCGTGAGAAATCAGAATCTCACCTAGAAAACATACAAACGCTGAATACAGCGGTGGTTTTGCTTACAACAATCTCTTTATTAGCTAAGTGTCTGAGTAAGCAGTTATCTAGTCGATTCTTAACTACTGAGCAGTATTTGCACAAGTTCATCGCTAGTTTGAACTAACTTAGTCATGCTTCAGACTACTGAAAACATCAGTACTTTAATTGGACTTTTCCGCAGCTGTAATATTTGGAGTATACCCAGCGAAACTTTTAAAATTACTCCAGTTTGTCTTCAAAACAGAGTTTGACTTTACCTTAGAAGCAGCACTGGAAAGGCACTGGGAAAGCTGACTGGTTATGCACCATTGCCCTCTTGCCACTGGAATGTCAAATGCCCTCGAGCAGAACAGGCAGTATAGAAGTGTTAATCTAATTGTAGGGATTATCTATGGAGCAACAACACTCTCATCTTTGTTTAAGAAAAACGATATGCATCTGTTGACAAAGGCAAGCTCTTCAATTAACAGCAAGAACTAGTGAAGGATGTTTTGTAAATTAACCCTAATTTCTACAAAATTGCATAAAACCTCAATGACAAGACTGAAAAGTCACATTCACTAAAACTGACGCCACTATTTTACGAATAGGGGGAAAAATGACCATATAGCTATTTTTGGTTTTATAGGGTTGCTATAATGTGGTAGAGATTGACTAGTATGTAACATAAATCTTACGAAAACGTAAGGTGTTTTTTCCCCTATCTGTAGCTGAATTATCTCTACGTTCAAGTCAGAACAAAGCTGTGTATGCACAATGATGTGGCAGCCACATCGTTGTGCTTGAAACACATATAAGTTTCAGAGTTTGATTTGGAAAGAAAATGCTCTGCCTCATATTATGGTGTTTCCAGAGGCTACTACTTATATATGAATTGTAGGCTTGCTTTCTAACATAGGATATGGAAGAAGTGCTGTGTTCACTGGCTACCTTCTGAATATAACGCAACCCCTGGGATCAGAACAAGACAGAATGAAAGGTTAGCAGGATAATTCTTTCTTTAAATTTAGTTATGACTGTAATTTAATTACCTTAAAATACTCTTCTTGCGTCAGGAAAAAAGAGGTCAGATGAGCATGCAAAAGGCTGCAATAAAAAAAAGAGAGAAATTTTTTCTTCTGGACAAACTAAAAAGAAAAAGAACTGGGCTTAAATAGGAAAGATCTAGATTAGACACAAGGAATGAATTTCTACTAGTAAAAAAAAAAAAAAAGTAGACTGTAATGTACTGCTTGAATCTCTGAGGACAAATGAGTGAAGATTTTTCTGGGACTGCATTTCTGAAATACCTATTATTTAAAAAACAAAACCCCAAACAACCTCTTAGCTTGTTCCTGTCGTTATCACTTATTTATTAAATTATAATTTAATTTTTGCTTGTACAACGCCTCACCTTCCAACCATTTTTATGTTCAGCGGTTTGTATACAAACAGTACTTATTACAGCAAGAGTTTGGGAAGAAATACCATCATGCATGATTCTTCAAAACAATTCTTCATTTTTAATCAAGAATTACAAAAAAGAATATTAAGCAGAGTTTGGGGCAGGAGAGTCCTCCTTTTAGGTTTTACATTCCAGTAGTTGTTCCTTATCCTTATCACAGTAACTAATTGTGTGGCACTAACATTCCTTAGATACTTACGTATGACTTCATTGGGTCTAAAATAATCTCTTCCTCCTCAGTGAATATCCTAATCACTCTGTGCTATGTGCGTTCAGCTTTCTCAAGCACAGTAAAGAATTGAACTAGGTCTTCTGTGCCATTCAGTATTTCAGAGCAGAGCACTTCTACAGGAAATAGTTTGGCAATGGGTGCCATGTGAAATGCAACAGCAATCACCAGACTGACAGGCAGAAGTGTTTGTAAATCACTGTGGCATTCATCTCCTTCGTGAACTTTACCTTTGCAGCTTTGTTTTATTGCAATATATAAAACTTGACGGAGGTGCCAATACAGAATCTGATGTGCTGGGCCAGCACTGATTTTCTTATGTAGACGGATACTCTCACATCTACTGTAACATATCCATTCGTTATGTCAGCATAGAAGAAAATGATGGAAAATACCATCTGATCTAAGTGCTACTTTCAATGGTCGTGTTTCCCACTGAACTTAATAATAGCTCTGATTTAGTTTTAGTAGGCTTAACCTGGTCTGTATCATTTTACTGCAAAAGCAAGTAGGAAATTCTATAAGCAGGAAAGAAGGAGAGAATTATGTTTGCAAGAACATATAGACTTAAGCAATTTTAGAGTCGGAATAGACACCCGAAGGGTATAACGTTCACAGTTTGGATGTTCTGAAAACTATTGTTAAAATTCCAAGCTATTTAAAATCATCCAAACCAGAAAATGATGACTTGTACACAAGACTTAGAACTACAATAGAACCAAAGTTTAACACGTTATTTTGCTTTTGTGATGGTCTCTGGAGAACCAGTAGAGCAATGTAATGGTTGCAAACCTAAATGCTAATTGTAGACTTGATTCCTCATTTCCATAGTGTTAGCTACCTACAGTATGCCACTGCTACGTATGGTCTACACCATTTCTTGGTCAGTTATTGCACCGCGGACTACATACCCAAGATTGTTTATATACTATTTAGTCATAAACAGAGGTATTTTATTGAATTTATGGACTATGAAATCATATTCTATGTACATGCTATTGAGAACCTCTTACCTGAGAATCCCAAACACTGAAAATATGCTACAAAAGTCCCATCACAAATTTTAAATTTTACATGTTACACCGAACCCTTTATGCCACAATAAATAGTGTTCTAGTCTTGAAAGGGAATTTTCAGGAATGGAAAAGAAGCCAGAAGATACATCTTCACACACTTCCAAGAAAAAGTCTGTAGGCTGCTCTTAGAAGAGACAACCTGTATGAAATTCTATTTAAGTGTAAATACCCTGTTTGACACCAATGAAAGGGCATGAAGAGCAAACTACTCATAAGCGCAATGGCCACTGCATTTTCAGCTCCTTCCAAGTACCCTCACTGTAACACTGAAGTAGATGAGGTAGTGTAGCTTCACTGGGTGGATGGATACCATTTCAATTACAGGATGTCTCTCACCACATCAACAAACATTGGTATTAACCAGCAAAACCTTTTAATGTCAATCTACTGACCTGTGTTATATGCTAAGCAGGAAGCAAATGTATTAAATTTTATGCATGTGTAACACTGAAATAGAAATGGCTGTATGTGTACAATAATGCTAACATACTCGTATATTTGAGAACACTGATGACAATTGCGTTTCCATGACTGATAAACGTTTGGTGGAAGGAGGTATCATGTCCATCAACCCCATCAGTGTCTCCAACACCCTGCTTTCTCTTAGAGAATGGGGAGAACCAGTTTAAGTTGCATAGGCTAATGAGCCATGAGATTATGACACTCACATATACTTCATGTGCTAGTGTATTCAAGAGTATATGCAAATAGATGAGGTTTATCCACTTTTCATGTGAGCAATTGATTTACTACCTGTGTCCTCTACATAGGTGAGATTGTGCACCACTAATACTGACAACCTGTAAGATTTATATTTCTCTTGACTAATTTAAGCTGCCATCTAGGAATGCTGTAGCAAAATAACACTCACTGCCAAAACTCATCACCTCCAAAATTTTGGTTTTTATATTAACCAAAATCTAGTATTTTGACTGCTATAATCAGACAAGTATAAAATACTGCATGTTCTCTTAACAAACTATCAGTTCAGAATCTTCTGGAAATAATACTGTCAAATGAACTGTGAACTAATTATTCTGGCAGACTTCTGGCACCTTTTGCCTGCCTTTCCAAAAGTAAACATAGATAGGGTTTGAGAGGATTTTATCAGGATCATAAGAGTATCTTCAAAGCTCCATACAATGAGCTTCCTCATAGTAACAAACAGTTGGTTTCTATGGGTTATACTGACAGGCATGGTGTTTCTATGCCATCACAAAGAATGTATTTTATTCTCACATATTCTCACTAAACCTGGAAGAAGTATTGATGGGAAGATTTTTCCAAATGAAAATCTTCCTGTTCATTAAAAAGTTGAATTTCTCAATAGGTATGTTGTAGGTCAAGTAAAGGAGGAGATGAACTTGAACATTGTGGATAAGCCTCTGCACATATTGGAAACGATAAATGAATTTTACATGTGTCTATAAAAGCACAACACTTGCACGGTGTGAACAGAAAATGTCAGCAAATCCAGCACTAGAGAACAATGTAAACTGAGAGTGAGTGAAAATTGTGGGGTACAAAATCACATTCTGATAGCTTTCACACAAGCTTTTCACGCTTGCAACCACATTTGACAGGTAGTTTGAAACGTCAGCACATAATGTAGACAAAGGTTGTAAATGTACCGGTTATGGTGAAGGTGATGCCCATATTACCTGCTTTTCTAACTTATAATCACTAACTATACACATTTATATCCTCATATCGAATCTCCTTAGAGGATAAGCTGGTATTTCTTACATCATTAGTTGATGTCTTAGACCCATACAGACACATGATATATTTTGATGTATGTAAGGTGAGTTACTGGTTTCAGTTAGCGTTTTAAGTCAGCTATGGACAGTAAAAACAGGTCCAGACCGTGGTCCCTCCCTTCTGCCCTCAGTTCCCCACCCCCCATTCAAAACCTTTTATTGCTTTTCAGAAAGTAATAAATAAGATATATTCCAAGAATTTACAAAGTAAAATAATATAAAAAGTCTTAATCCAGGTTTACAAAATTTCCTGAAGTCTATTCCAGTGTCATTGATGTTTCTCTGCTTTAATCTGTTATAGTATGACAATCCTTAGTGCACATACCTTCAATATACAACAACAAATTATGTGCAATAGACAGGTAAGTATCCAAACTCAGTCACTGCTAGTGTTACTACAGCCCATCTGTTTTATCGTCTCATTCATTTATTGTTTTTCTTTATATTAGTCATAAAAAAGATGGTGTTTCTTCAGATTCCTGTAGTAAGACAAATTTTCGATGAAGCAAGTGAGACTCAGCTTGGAGTTTATTGGAGAATTAGAGCCTAGACTTGCATATTTGTGTTGCTTTCACATTTTGAAAAATTATTCCAACATTTTCTTTGTAGGAAGAAAGCAAGTGAACTCCAATGAATTATTTATTTACTTTCTTTTACAAAAAATACTGAATATTTTCAGTGTTATCAGTTTATGTATATGTAACAAATTTCCATTCCAGATTTACTTAGTTTATTAATCCCAGGCTTATTTATTCAATCCTCAAATATTGTATTAAAAGGAATATTGATTTCCAAAACTATTAGTGACGGTATTTGTTGTATATATATTGATATATACATACACATCTCCTTCCTAAATTTTTAATATACTCAGTAGACATATGTAGTTGATGAAAATTTTCAGATAATTTCTGTAGCTAGACTGAGTTCAGTCAAGAAATTCCCATAACAAAACCAGTAAAATGTTGGGAAACATTTTTTTTTCTTCTTCAAAATAGCATAATGGAGATTTTTTAAAAGTGCTTTTTGGGGAAAGGAAGAGACATCTTAAAAGAATAAACAGTAGTCCTATAGTAAAATCTTCTCAAGCACAAATTGGTAGCTCTATCAATCCTTATCACTGAGGTGTCTGAGTAATTTGAATGCCAGAATCAAGGTGCTCACAAAGATAGGCCAAGTACCATGAAATATTTATTTATTTACTTCTGCCAAATTACTGTTTGTTTTCAGCAAAAACAAGACATTCTACTAACATTGTAATACTAAAGTTGAAGATTCAATTTCTGCTGGTTGTACCAGACAGTTGCGGTTTCTGGCTAAGGCCAAGTCATAAATTCTTTGGCTGGTTCTGTACACTCTCTGGCCCTTCACATAGGTTCGATACAGAAAAAACCTTCACTAACTTTGACCAGCTGTTCAGTTACTGCCACTGGTATTCCTCATTCCAAATACCCTTGCACTGGAAGACTGTCGAGTCTACTGGAAGACAATTTATCTGGTAACCTGTCAAGCTTGAAAGGCTGTCAATTCCAATGATTTTTCCAAGGCACAGATGATCCCTTTCATTATCTTTTTCCTTCCTATTCTAGAATAACAGGTCAAAAATCAATTTTGTGACCACCTGCTCATCTCCACCCTCAACTAGGTTAAGAGAAACTCAGCCTGTGTTTCCATGATACTGGAATAACAGAATTCCCAGAGCAACGCTGTAAAGCGTGTGTCTGTTTAAATCCACCATGTCCAGCCTCCCTGCAGCGTTAGGACATCCTGTTCATCTACAAAACAATGATGCTCTGCTCTTCGAGGCAGGCCTTGGAATGGGAACTTTGCTGGGAAAGAATACTTCTGTTTTAGTAGTTAGTATACAAAAATAATTATGTTAGGCAGCTGAATGAAAAGTGACCAGACAATGGTAGTCTGTTGGCTTCATAGCAGAGACATAGCCTCAAGAAAAATTTTTGAAGAGATGCAAATATAGTGGCATAACAGATAAAAAGTTAGCAACAACGATTTCATGATTTGTATCACAGTTCTTAAAATAGTTAATGGAGTCAGAAACAGTCTAAGTGTGTCAGACTGGCTGGAAGGAAAAGATAAGGAAAGGAAAATTGGTTCAAAATAAAGAAATGAGTGCCACCGAAGTTAGAAATACGTATTTTTTACATCTGTAAAGAATACTTTTAAAACCTGGGGGAAGGGCTAAGCTGAGTATGGGGGCTGACATCACATTTTTACCCATAATAGCTTTTCAGTGATTCCAGCCTGGAATTGGAGCTTAATAAGTCTGTTCAGGAATAAGGTGCAGTTCAATTGCATCACTGCACACTTTCATGGCGTGAGTTTGCGTTTGCACAATTCAGTGCTGCACTGCGTACACAAAGTCACCTAAGCCAGAAACGACTCAGTCTCTGCACTGTGCTACACACAATGTAAATGTGCCCTTGGAGTCAAAAGCAAATTGCTAAGTTATAAACTAAAGTAGTTAGAGGTTCAGAGTTTCTGAATGTGTAGTGCAGTGTGGAATTTTACTATGCCTCTTGAGAGTGAAGGAACACATGTAATTTTAAGGTTTATAAGACTAAATTAAGTTTTATTAGTCATTTCTTGTGAGAGATCCTGTTACATATTTTGCTGTAATAAAAAATATTTAGTGATATAATATTATCACTATTTTATTGCAGCAGAATGTGTAGGTGGACACCCTGGGGAACACAAAAGCCTCATGAAGTTTCAGCATAGGCTACAAAGACTCCTTGAGAAAGAGTCAGGCTTGGTGTTTTGTTACTATGACGTAGGCCTAAAGCAAACTGGGTGCTGTAGTTTCCAGATGGTCTAATGAACTTGTAAACCAGAAATTCAACCTGTTGGAAAAGGAAATACTAAAAAACGGAGACAACTAAATATGTAGTCCTTCACAATTACAAGTGAGGAAATTTATTGTTCTGACAGCCAAACCAGTGTGGCAATGCTTACTTTATTGAAAGTTAATTCTCTCTGATCTTTTCTTTTTTTCCAGATTTTAACAGATCATCAGATATAGTGTAATTATTTAATGTTTATTTAGTGCTTTCAGGTTGTGAACAAACAGCAGGTTTTCTTCTAAGTGCATGCTACCTTGTACATTAACATCAACTACTTACAGCATTTACAGTGATAAAGATCACTGTTAGCAAGAATTTGCTAAGGATTAGGACACGTTAAGAGCAAACAATCACTATCACCTGTAAGATGTACCTGTATATCATACCAGGGCATTGTACAAAATTAAGTTATACAAGCTGAAATGTTTGGATTTATGATAAACGTCAATTCAAACATCAGTGAGGTGGCTCAGCAGGAAAAGAATGGGTGCTGTGTCATTACTTGCAGTGGAATGCACTCAAAAACCACAAGCTGAAATTTGGAAACCTGTACTGAACTTCACTCATAGTTCCCTTCCATGCTACAATGGGATAGCCGAAAGATGAGCTGCAAGTGTGCAAGGAAGGGGAGAGGACGCCACATTTTGCCTCTCCTGCGAAACGTGCCAGCCTCTGTCTACACAGTGAGCCCAGAAGTGGGCAGTGCTGCCTGCCCGAGGCTTTGAAGCCTCTTTTCCTCCTCTGTTTCTCTCGCAGGTCGGCTCCAAGTGGTGTGTGTGCAGTCTTTACCTCAGGCTTTGCCACAGTGTGAGGGATTTGGATAAGAAAACTGAGCAAGTAGATTGGTTTCATTGACTTTATGCTCTGGTGCGCTAATAGGTACTGCCAATTTTTTTTTTTTCTAAGTGATAAATACAATCATAACAGGTAAACTGTACAGAAAAAACTATTTTTATAATTTTATTGGGTTTTTATAATTGTAATTACAGTTTCTTTCAATAAATTTAATGCTACTGTAAATCATATCATCAACATCAGCCTAAAGTTTTTACAGCTGTACTGTAGCATCAAAAGTTTAACAATACACTGTCTTGCTCTGCATGGTGGAAGGGCTTGTTGGCAACTATTTCCAAAGGGTGCCTTTTCTGGGCTTAGTGCAGCTGGTCGGCACAAGAAAGAGCAATCTCTGCACTGTCCATGATTTAGAAAATTCAAGGCTCTCATCCAGACAGTAGTATCATTTTTTTCTTCATGGTGACCATGGTATAAAAATGAATAAACAAGGCTTTTGTATTGTCTCCTGGGAATGTGAAAATTAATATGATTCATTTCTGTATTATCAAAGAGGCTGCTTGATGCCTGGTCATTTTGCTATTCCTGTCTGTGAAATTAAAGCTAAGCGTAGTTGATTTTTACTTGGGTTTTGGTTTTGTTTTCTTATTAATATGAAGGAATATAGTTGCTAGAAGCTTGAGGTTTGTTTATTGGGTTGGGGGGGGGGGGTTGATCATTTGTTTGTTTGTTTTTCAGGGAAGTTTCATTAATAAATGCTTCGTCTGTAAAAAAAAAATGCAGTCTGGAAACATATTACTAAAACAGTAACATCTACCTGATGTAGATTTAACCATAAAATATAAATTCCTCTGTTACTGAGGGGAAGAAATGCATTTCCTTCAGCTGAAATAGTGGACAATAACTTTGAAAAAGAAACTTCTTATACACTCTATAACTATCGTATATGCAGTAAAACCAAAGTTTCTATGGCTTGCTATAGCTGTCCTGCTAGAAGCAATAGCAAATGACTTTTCAAAGAGGAAAATAAAAAATCAAATCACCAATGTCTATCCATTCTTCGAGAGACATCTTCTCTTATGTTATGGCTGAAATCATTGTATGAAGGATTTTGTGCAGGAAATTTTTACGTTACAAAACCCCCAGATTTAAAGCCAATTGTGCTAGTGGCCAATACTGCGTGTTTCTCTGGGGCTGTCTTTTGGACGAGCAAACTGATGTACCAGTGCGAAAATGAGGCAAAGCAGGTATACCCCAACCATTACACTCTCTGTATCTTTTCGGTATTGTCTGGCCCCAGCAAGCCGATTCTCATCAGTTTCTTATGTCTGCTACACTGAGTTAAATTGACTTGGATAATATGGATGCAAGGCGTGACATCTTTAGGAGTAACCTAAAGTTCAGAGCACTGTCAGAACCTAACAGCTGAGATGCGATATAATAAATCAGACTCTATGTAGTGGCCTTAGCAATACTTTAAGATGACCTTTATGACATTAAGGAATTTAGCTTTCTACAAGAGAAACACGAAAAAAACCCACAGTTGTTTTGCAACTCTGTAGAACGGTTTTCCGTGAAGTATTGCCTCGAGAGATTAATGTAGCCTAAAAATTTTAGGGGTGCTCATTTGATGTGACCACATAAGATTAGGCAACCAGCATAGCTGGTGTAGTGAAAAGCTTCTGTATTCCCATCATTTGTGTCTCTGAGGGAAATGGAGAAACACATGACATGTTTACTGGATTGTGGTTAAAGTGGTTGCCTAATTTACAAGCAAAGAGCTCATAGTCTGCTATGAAGGTCTTTGTGGATGAATTTTGTACGAAATAGACTAGTTCAAAAATATTCTATGTATTTCATTAAATATATTGGTACTTTTTCTCCCCCCCTTCCACCTATTAATGGAAGGTGTCTTAGTCGCCATGAATGCAAGCTCATAGAAAACCGTACGAACTCTTTAAAGACTTGCCAAATAATTTGCTCATTTTATGAATGAGTTACTTAATGTCTGTCAATAGTCATCTATGTTTAGAAGCAACTACATATGTGTCTGAAAGGAACCTGGCAATCTTCTCCTTCTGATGATGCACAGTTTCCTGTTCTACTTCTGCAAAGTTTTAAGATGTGAAACATTTCTATCATGTTGTCTGTTTTAAATGACAACTGTTTAAGCTGCTTATGAATTTAGAAGCTTGTTTTCTATCAACCCGGAGATGTTTTAGTGCGCAAAAAACAGGAAAACAGCTACAGAGAAAAAATTATCAAATGTTTTCATATAAGATTGTAGCTGACAACTGTGTAGTAATTTATGTACAGTTCATAGCATGCCTGTAAATGTATATCTTTTAATTTATTTTATTTTAGGATATGGAAAAAAGGCAATACACTTTCAAAATCTGGCCACACTAGGTTCTAAACATGTGCTAATCATGGCTTTATGAGTGCAGCTCTCTGAGAGGGCAGTTCAAATGTATGTTTAAGCCTAGGCTATGTAGCTGAAATATGGACTGTCTTTACTACAAAAAGGAGTAAGTTATGGCAGTCCTGTCAGGACCAAAAGTTGGTGGCATAATGTCACTACAGTGTGCACACCCTACCTCAGGCATGAACTTTGCATGTAAATGACATGTAGCACAGTATTACTGTGTGAGTGAATGCTCAAAGTGCACATTTAAACACCTCTTCAAAACTACAGATGCTGTTTTCTCAGATCTGTGAGGGATGGAAACATGCCTGTTAAAAGCTGACTACATTACCATAGCATAAGCTGTGTCGGTTTACATGTAAAATTATTTGGATAGTTTTGCAAAACAACTTGACTAGAAAAGTTGGATAATCATTCCATACATAAATATATATGACTTCTCTTTGTTCAGTAATAATAATTTTTAAAAAAGTTAACTTTAGCACAACATCATTATCAAGCAAGTTTGATAGTAAACTTATATAAAGATGTCAGCATTCAGACCACATAAAAGGTATTTCAAAAACATGCAAGTTTTACAAATTGCTCTTATGGATAAACAGCTATAACTTCTTAGAAAGTAATAATAAAGATAAGTGTTTCATGCCTAATAACATTGCTGGAACTGATTTTATCTTTCCAGAGAGTTTCAGAAGTTAGTAAGACTTTTCTTAGAAAATATAATTCATGTAAAATATAAATTATTTCTTAACATTATATTTGCAAAAGGAAGCAGCCTCTTAGGGCTTCAAATGCTACCAGGAATGGAGACAATTTCTCAGAAGTGATGTTTGGTATGACCAAACCTGAAGACTTACTAAATTTCCAGACTACAGTACTCAAAAGTTCCACAAGTTTACTCTGAGTTCACGAACTATTTTCCTTACTATCTTTGAAGGCATTATTACAAAGATAGCAAGGATATTTTTAGATATGTGTAAATTTAATTTGCCAAATTTTTCATCATCTCTTGAAAGTGCAATTTAGCATGCTATCTGTATCTTTCAGGTAGGAAACATGGCTTATTGCTTGGGGAAAGATAGTGTGAATTTCTCAATTTCTTATAAACCTTCTTCACATCTTTCCTTGCCCTGAGTATATAAAAATCCACTGCAGATGACTTCTCTATTTGGGCTAAATACTACAAGCTGCTTGGAAACACTATTACAGTGGGAGAATAGACACCATTGGAATCCTTTATTAATTTCTTGTATTCCCAAAATTAATTAGGATCCCAAGACCTCCACGTGACATTATTTTGTGACAGGAAGAAAGCATCTGTCCTCAGTACATTCAGGTAGTTGATTACTTGTTTTCTCTCTCTTCTGGTTTCTCCAAATATATCTTTTCTTGGTTTTGCATCTGGTCATGATTATCCATTCTTTGTTTGAGAAGGAGTCATCACAATTCAGTTTCAGTTCCAGATACTTCTTCTTGAAATGCTTTGCAAGTCTGAACCAGCACCTGCAGATTCAGGTAAGACAGTCAAAATTATTACAAAGCCTTTCACAGAATCACAGAATCACAGAATGTTAGGGGTTGGAAGGGACCTTCAGAGATCATCTGGTCCAACCCCTCTGCCAGAGCAGGTCCACCTACAGCAGGTTGCACAGGATGGCGTCCAGGTGGGTTTGGAATGTCTCCAGAGTCGGAGACTCCACCACCTCTCTGGGCAGCCTGTTCCAGTGCTCTGCCACCCTCAAAGGAAAGAAGTTTTTCCTCCTATTGAGACAGAATTTCATGGGTTCCAGTTTGTGCCCATTGCCCCTTGTCCTGTCACTGGGCACCACTGAGGAGTCTGGCCCCATCCTCTTGACACCTGCTCTTTAGATATTTATAAGCCTTGATGAGGTCCCCTCTCAGTCTTCTCTTCTCCAGGCTAAACAGACCCAGGTCTCTCAGCCTTACCTCATAAAAGAGATGCTCCATTCCCTTGATCATCTTTGTAGCCCTCTGCTGGACTCTCTCCAGTAGTTCCTTGTCTTTCTTGAACTGGGGAGCCCAGAATTGGACAGAATAGTGCAGATGTGGGAGCAGAGTAGAGGGGGAGGATGACCTCCCTTGACCTGCTGTCCGCAGTCTTCTTAATGCACCCCAGGATGCCATTGACTAGCATACAAGGACACATTGCTGGCTCATGGTCAACTTCTTGTCCACCAGACTCCCAAGTCCTTCTCTGCGGACCCAATCTCCATTAGGTCTGCCCCTCACCTGTACTGGTGCATGGACTTATTCCTCCCCAGGTGCGGGACCCTACACTTGTCCTTGTTGAATTTCATTAGGTTTCTCTCTGCCCAAGTCTCCAGCTTGTCCAGGTCACGATGAATGGCGGCACAGCCTTCTGGTGTGTCAGCCACCCCTCCCACTTCTGTGTCATCAGCAAACTTGCTGAGAATGCACTCTGTCCCCTCATCTGGGTTGTCGATGAATACGTTGAAGACTGGACCCAGTACTGACCCCTGGGGAACATCACTAGTTACAAACCACCAACTAGACTCTGCAATGCTGATTACAACCCTCTGAGCTCTACCTGACAGCCAGTTTTCAATCCATTCCACTGTCCACTCATCTAACCCACACTTCCTAAGCTAACCTGTGAGGATGCAATGGGAGACAGTGTCAAAAGCCTTGTTGAATAAAATAACCACTGCCCTCCCCTCATCCAGCCAGGCAGTCATGCCATCATAGAAGGCTATCAGGTTGGTAGAACCTGAAGAAGAAGAAGAAGAAGAAGAAGAAGAAGAAGAAGAAGAAGAAGAAGAAGCAGCAGCAGCAGCAGCTGTCTGTAGAAGGCCTCTTTCTGCAATCCTAAGTCTACACTGAATTTCTGACAATAGTCCTGAGTGGATCCATATATCATATGTACAGAGAGTCTACATTCATGATAGCATCTGCTTCAGAGGAATTAGAAATGTTTCATTGATTATCTTCAAATGTTATTTGTAAGATTGTAAGGATCTAATTCCTATAGTCTGGGGAATACTGAAATAAAATTGCAATAAAAGGTGAGGAAAAGGTGGGGCCATTAATATTCATCACTGTCCAGCACAATCCTCCTGGGCCTGTTTGAGCACCTGACCCAGAAAATTAGAGAGAAGCCCGCTGGCTTTTACCCTCCAGGATATCCTCCCCCACAGCAGTATGGGGGAAGCCTGTCTTTCCATCACACTTTCTGACTCTGCATTAGATCAGCTACAGGATTATTTCCAAGTCAGTATGCAACTAACTCTGATTACGGGAACTGGAGATACTTGCTCTCTGAAGTTCATGGTCCAGCTGATCTGTGGCTTCTTCTCTGTCTTTGATGGTGAGGCCAGGAGGAAGGAACACTACAGACAGATCGGGTGTGTCTTTGCTGTGCAGATTTAGCGAGGTCTGCCTGATGGTGTGGTGTTTCAGACCCGTTACACGGTGCGGGTTGTAGCTCTCTTCCGCTTTCTGCTGTGCAGTATTGTGGCTAGCAACAAGTCAGGGTTACAAATTATATTTGGAAGAGTTACTGAAGAACATTTCAGATGCTGCGCTTCATTCCACAATTAATTCTTGTGAGGGAATTGTTAGGAACACTTTGTCATCTTTTTCATTCCTTTTTGAATGCACAGAAGCCTTTTTCTGGCTCGTTTCATAAGCTGTAACTGTTAATACTATAAACAAAGTTTCCTAAAGACAGATGTCTGTGGGACTCCACAGAAAAAGGAAAAAAAAAAAAAAATCCTCAGATTCCTCAAGTACGTCTTAGCAGCTGCAGTAGTTGGCACTGACTATGAGAGCTGTGCAACATTAAGTTTTATGGTTTTCTAAGCATTTCAGGTACCATTTTATACCATTCCATTGTATCAAGCTTTCCATTATTTTTGGCAGTACATCCTAAGGAATGTCTGCTTCATTCAAAAGTAGTGCTTGTGCCAGTCTCAAACTGGGGTGAAAAAAGGAAGATGGGGGTGGGGGGAGCTGTGCATGAAGGGGATACCACATTCACAAATCACCCTATGCTTAAGGATATGCTCACCACATTCACCAGTCACCTCATGTTTAAGGAGATCCTGATTTTTATGGCATGTTGAAATCACTTGGGAAGTTCAGTGACTTTATTTGCCAGAAAAACATTCATTCATATAATTGCTTTGCTTTTCTTTGTTGGCTAATATACTCACAGGAATCTAAGCATCACTTAGAGATGGAAAACTGGCTTCACTCAGTTTAAGAAAAGAAAAAAAAATATCTTTGAATATCTCTATTACTGAAGCACCTGTTTTGGGCGAAGTTGCATAATGTAAGATTTTGGCTTAAAGCATTTTTTAACCAACTAAACTGTGTTGGTTTGGATGATGTTAAAAGTACTTTAAAGATGTTTCTTAGTTTTATGTCTAGACTTCAGCTCTGAGGTCACTATGCAGCTGTATTTAGTAGCTGTTGGCACACTGGTATTTCAGCAGAAGTCTGAATAAGGAGAACTGAAGGTAGCATACTGCTGACACTGCTTTAAGACACCATTCCTTTGGCCAATAAAGGGTTAATTGTGAAAGGGTTAATTGTTAAAATCCTGCAACAAGCTACGAAAATGCTTCTTCAGCTTAGTTAGACCATTGCCCTGGTAGAAGAGCAGGGAAACTGAATCCAAGCTCCTCTAGTTCTGGATCAGCAATTCTCCCGTGAAGAACTGGAAGCTGCATACACTTGTCCATGTTTAAAGTTTAAATGGGCTTTAAAAGGTACCTTTGGGTGGGGAATGGCAGGAGGGGGGTGCATAGTTGAGGTCACACAGTGGTGGCTGTTACTACCCAGAAAGGTTCATATCTAGCCACCTTTTTCATTCTATTAGCGTAACCCAGGAGTAATCCTGTTGAAATCATTATGACTGTTCGTATGATTATAGGTCAGCTTGCATCACTATGCCAGCACCCGGCCCAAAGGAAAGGGAAAAATGTCAATGAGACATTTTTTGTTCCAGTTATGAGCAAGAAAATGGGTGGATCATGCAGTTAGAATAGAGCAAGGACTGCCAGTTAAGTAAGTAAGCGTAAAGTTGATTATTGCCTGGTGAGGGCAGAGTCCTTCTCACCTGCAATGGATGGGGCAGACCCTAAACAAAGATCAGACAGGACTGACACTATTTTTTCTTGTATCACTTCTCCCTACTTTACTGAAGTTGCAGTGATATAAAGGGGAAGCACATTATAAATTGCTCTCTCTTAAAAATCTCAAACCACCATCTGGTATGTACAAACAAAACTTAGGAGCAATTTCAAAGAAACCACACGGATTTGTCAGAAAGAAAAGATTTACCTGTGTTTGTCCAATCAATAATGGATATTCATTTCATTTACTGGACATCAGCATCTGAAATAAAGTCCTCCAGCAACTACTCTGTTTTAATTTAATCTCTGAAGTTTTGATTTCAATGGCAATTTCATACATCTTCAACACTAAGTAAAATTTAAAGCATTTAAAATAATTTGTTTTTCAAGCTGAATAGATATATTGTTTTAGAAAGAGTCTTTATTTAAAACTTTTGGCAGAAGCACCTACAGATAGCATGATACAAACCTGAGGCAGTGCAAGTATTCTATATTCTGTTATTCTGCATAGAACTAGCAAATGTCAAAAGGAAGTGCCTTCCGAGTGGTACAGACTAACCTGTGGAACACTTGTGTGTATGCAGATTTCTCTCTTGGAAACAGGTAAGTGACTTCCTGTGGTTTTTTTACACCCGTGCATAAAAAGCAAAGTTTTAGAGAGTAAAGAACTTGAAGACTTAAGTGAATTAATTTATTTGGTATCTGTCAGCTACAATAATGTTCATTAACTAGTCCCTAAATACGAAACAATATGCTTCTTATATGGCAAAGAACATATGTATTGGCTTTGACTGGGATAGAGTTAATTTTCTTCACCGTAGGGTGTGTAGTGCTATGTTTTGGATTTGTGACCAAAAGGATGTTGATAAGCGCCCATGTTTTAGCTATTGCTGAGCAGTTCTTCCACAACATCAAGGCACTTTCTGTTTCTCACACTGCCACACCAGCAAACAGGCCACGGGTTCATAGTAATTTGGGAGCAGACACAGCTGGCTGCAGCTGACCCCAGCTGACCAAAGGGATGTTTCAGACCATAGTCCACCCTGCTCAGCAATAGAGAAGAAAGAAAAAGAAAAAAAAAGAAAGATAAAGGGGAACATTTGGAGTTCTGGCATTTGTCTTCCCAAGTAACACACGATGAAGCCTTGCTTTCCTGGAAATTAAAAAAAAAAATCAAACACCTCCATGCAAGTGCTGTATTTCTCTCCCCAATAACATTGAATCAGCTCAGAAAATTCCCTTCAACAATTAAACAAGACAGAAGTCAGTGGAAAAACATCTTTTTGGAAGCCTGTAGCAACATAATTTGTTCTTTTCTCATCCTCGCAAGTTCTTTTCACAGGAAGATTCTGACCAAACAGCATGTAACCAAGGGTGAAAAAGTAGCAGGGACTAAACATGAGCTGGAATGGGGAATGCATTCTTTAGGAGCTTTGCTTAGTGGCCTTAAATGAAGCGTGGTTTCCAGATGCATCTTTCAGTCCATGTTCCTGGTGAGCCAGACTCTAATTTGTCTAGCAGAAGGCAGTTTTTCCCCTGCCTGCCTTTCATAATTCTCTCAGCTGCAGGTTCAGGAATTGCTATAACTTGTTCTTTGGGATACATGCTTTCCTGCTCCAGAATTCTCATATAACGCTCAGGACAAAATGCTAACAGTTCTTGTCAAAAACTTTTTCGGTCTCGTACTCCATCTGCCTTGTCAGGGCAGTATCTCTTGTTGGTTGGCCTGTGGTGCTCAGGAGGTGTTCTGCCAGGCAGCTGTGGCCAGCGCAGTTCGTTCACGTGGCTCCAGAGGTAAGACAAAGTACAAGCAAGATGAAATGCAGGGGAGATCTTTAGTTCTCTTTTTTAAGGAGAATTTAATTACCAAAAGCAGAAGTGGCCAGATGTGCCACCCTACGTTCACAGGGCGCTTCCTTTCCATTTCCTAGACATGGGTGTTTGGCACACAACAGAAATATTCATAGTGTGGAACAGAGGTTTAGATGACACTTGGACATACCTGGCTTCAAGGAAGGCACAAGAAAACAAGGGAAGGTGGCAAGATCAAATTATTGGTAGATTCTCATTGGCTTTTACTGGTGACCTGTTTCCTTCTGTCCTAGTGCTTATGTTAGTCTAATGTGACTGTGAATGTGTCAAAATAGGCAATAAACAAGAGATCTATAATCAGTTGCACAACTGACTTGAGTATCTGCTCCACAGTGAGCATTTCACCCATTCCACAAGTTCCAGTTGTCCTTGTTCAGTGTATTTCTCAATGTCCAACACTGAATTCCCATGTGTTTAGCATATGTGAGCGTGTGGAAAAGTATTGAATGTCGCTGACTCTGGAATATTTGAAATGCTGATTTAAATGCAGTCAGCAAGAGCAACAGTTACATTGCACAATACATCCATTAATTTCTTTTAATCATGTCAAATTTTCAGAATTTTTACCCGTGAGGGAAAAATGTGGGTTTGTGTGTCCCTCTTGTTTGACTGGTTTTCTTGTTTGTTAAAGTGAAAGGAAAAAAATGGAAGACACAGTCATATTGATTTACAATAAAAGTACAGACAACTTGGAATAAATATTATGTATCTTATTTTTTACCATTTGAGACCTAAATGAATTTTTCTGGAGATGGGAGGAAGAAATGGTATTTTGCTACTTATTTTCTTACAAAACACTTTTACCAGCTCAATTTTTGTTTCCTGACAGAAGGCAGAAACTGAGTTTTCAGTTTGCAACAAATGAACAAACAAATTAGTCCTCTCCAAAATCTGTCATACTCCTTTAAACTCTGCTTCTTCAAGTGAAGGAGGCGTTTCATGGAAAAGTCCTGGATACATGTTGAAATACCTGACAGTTAAATAAATTTGAAATCTTTATATATGTGACATATCTTAAGCTAGCCATTGGGAACGTAATCTACATCACTAACTTCATACATTTTAGTAGTTTTTGTGTGTGCCATTCTTCTGAACAGGTGAGTGCTAAATTCCTAATCTTGGTTGTTTCGGTATGATATGAATTAAATTTTTGCATCACATTAATCTATTAGCCTATGAATGTGGTCCTGATTGCATAACCCTATCTTCTACCCTACTTCACAGCTTTCCCATTTGATGTTTCAGGGATGGTCTTGAACCTCTTTCACATAGGTCATCTTCCATGAAGCTATGAGGAGGTTTCAGTCTGTCTGCTTCAAAAAAAAATTATAAATATTGTTCAGGCTTTGAAAATAACTGAAGATTCCTTTCAGTCTAATGAAGAAAACCTTGAAATCATGCTTTCGAATTGATCCCACTTGTCACTGCATGAAGATCATTCATTAAAAAAAATAAAATAGAAGGAATATAATAAGTTCTTGTAGATGATATTAAAAAGTAACTTAAACATAAACCCTAGATGGTGAAAACTGCGCCCTTTTGAATTTGTTTGATGTATTAGCAAAAAATGCATTGCTTTTTGTTCAAAGAGGACTGAGAATAAATTTCATCATACAGTCAGTTAAGACACTGGAATATTTTGAGTCCAAACTGAATAAATAGAACATGCATTTACTTCACGGTCACCTGTTCAGTAAAAAACCCAAACCTGTGAGGCCTAATCCAGGGCACGTATCACTTGAAAAAATCTTGCTACAAGGAGACAGGAAGATTTTCTTATTACAGGAAGTAAAATGTCAGATTCATGGAGGAAAAAAAAATCTATGGAGAATTTGAATAAATGGATTTCTGGAAAATAAATGGCAGAATTAGGGAATCAACCAAAATGTTGTCTAGGGAGCGAATAGTTTGGTTACATATGGAATATGGATTCGTCCAAACTCATCAGTGATATCAGGTAGATAAAGTGTTCTTTAATTTTTTTTATACTCATTTCACACAGAATATTGAGAAATTGGTTTTCACTTTGTGTCAGCTAAAGACACCTTTGAGTTACTCAACCATCAACACCTGACAGCCTATTTTATCGGTGACTATAAATTAGAATGCATTAAGATGTTGTCAGTTGTCTAACTTGGGTTGTGTCCTTGCTGAAACTCATAAGGCCTACTTCGTGACGGGTGTGAAGCTACACTGAACCCAGGAAAGCAACTTTACCTCTTGCAGAACATCTTCCTCTTATTTGCTAGAACCCCTTTAAAATGGGTAGTTTCTCCCACATTTTTTGTTAGATCTTATATGTGCTAATAGAGAGCATAAAAGGATTTGAAATATTCTCAAAGACAGGTAACACGGTACATATCATAGCAGACCTGCCTAGTCTCTGCTCTGCCCATGCAGTATTTCTAGTTGTTTGCACACAGCACTGCCATGTAGAGGAAAGAATTATTTAGACTAGATTAGACTACAATAAAATACAGTAGAATACAGAAAAAGACCTAGAAGGACCATCTAGTCTGCATCTATGCTGCATCTAATCCGCATCTACTCTGCAGGTTCTCTGCAATCTTAAGGCCTTTATTTTCTTTTCTTGCCTGATAAATACACTGTGGAAAGTAAATAGACTCTCTGGTTTCCTTTGGTGCAGAAACTCTCACAAACATTGATTGAGGATAGGATAGGATAGGATAGGATAGGATAGGATAGGATAGGATAGGATAGGATAGGATAGGATAGGATAGGGTTGGATAGTTCCCGTTGGAAGGAACCTACAAGGATCATCTAGTCAAATGGCCTGACCACTCCAGGGCTGGCCAAAAGGTAAAGCCTATTATCCCAGGCACTGTCCAAATACCTCTTTTTAAGGCATTGACAGGAGTCTTGAGGCAGAGACCACCTCTCTAGGAAGCGTCTTCCAGAGTTTTACCAGCCAGGAACCAGTGGGCAGAGCCCCAGGAAAAGGGGGAGAAAGTGGCACAGCTGGGGACTGCAACACCACCTGCACTGTTAGTAACACCAACATGTTTTCTGCAGTCTTAAGGACTTTATTTTTTTTTAATGGTTTAGCAATCAGATTTTGAGGGGCAGGAGCCCTTGAGGGCCAGCGCACGCCCCAGCTGCCGGCCCAGCCCTGGTTTTGGCAGTGCCTGGGGCCGCCTTCTAGTGCTGCCGGCGGGGGGGGCTCTTCTTGGCTGGCGCTGAGGCCTCGGAGCTGCCAGCCCTCCTCTTCGGGGGTCGCCGTGGCCCCCCAGGGCAGCGTTCTCTGCTCCAGCCAGAAGCGGATGAATGTGCGGCAGCCTGCTGGGGCTCCTGCTGGGGCTCCTCTTGATCCCCGGCAACAGGAACGGGAGCAGAGGGAGGGCTGCCGGCACCCCAAGCAAGGGCAGCTGCTGAGGTGCCGGGGAGGTCATCAGCACCGGTTCCTTCCCGGCTGTCGGAGGGGGCCGGGCCGGGTGTGGGAGACCGCCCTCGGGAGGCAGCGGGGCCGGGGGCAGCCACGGGGCTGTCCTCCCGCTGCTCGGCAGCAGGCCCGTCCTCCAAGCCCAGCAGACGGCGGGCCTCCCCGCTGCACCGTTGCACCGCGACATCAATGACCTGGCGCACAAATGTCGCTGTGCGGTTTTCGAGGCAGAGCGTCAGCACGCGCACCAGAATATCTTCTTCCAGCCCCAAAAGGGCCAGCAGATCCACGGTGAGTTCTTCCACGGTGGCTGCCCGCAAACGCTGGTTGCCAAAAATCGAGTCCAGCTCCTGGCGTATCCAGATCCGAAGGGGCTGAAGGAGTGCCGCGTGGTCCTGGAAAAGTTGTGCCCAGGTCCTAGGCTGAAGGCCGCCCGGAGAAGCTCCTCCTGCCTGCTGGCCAACGACTGATGATGCTGCAGGTGCTGTAACAACATCCTCTTCATAGTTGTCATCTGCCCGCACCGAGTGCAAGATGGAGGTGATCCTCCTCTTGCAGAGGGGGCACTCAGGCTTGCTCCTAGCCCACCGTGTGATGCATGCATAGCAGAATTGGTGGAGGCATGGCATCACATAGCTCACATCCTCCCAGCTGCCCAGGCAGATGGGGCAGCGGTCCTCCAGCTCCGCGGCCATAACTTCCACTTGCTGCGGTGGGCTGGAGGGAGCTGGGGATGTCAAGCTGCTCCCTCTCACCGGCACTGCAGCTACCGGTGTCACGCTAGACAAGGAAGAGAGGGCACAGTTGTTGCCTGGTCCTGGGGAGGGCTGGAAGAAATGCCCAGGGGCCTGGAGAAGGAAACCCTGCCAGATCCTCAGGCTGAGGTGTCCCCTCCCACCTCACCTCTCCCACAGTGGGTGCTCCTCCTGGGTGCCCCGGCTGCCTGAACCTGGCAGGGCCGGGGACAGTCTTCCAGTGGCTCTGGGGTCACCAGTGAAGAGTGCGACACGCAACTCTCCACCCACACCACCAGCACCAAAGGCCTTGCTGTACACTCCAAGCTTCGCCAACTCGCTCAGGTGGAGTGACGGCACGAGACGGCTGTGGGACCCTCGACATCCCTATTTATAGCAGCGAGGGATGCGATGTCACAAGGCATCTCTTGTGACGTCACAGTCCGTCGCTTGGTGACATCAGAGTCCGTCGCTAGGTGACATCACAGTCCATGCAACCGGTCCAGTGTGAAGAGACCTACAAGGATCACCTAGTGAAACTGCCTGACCACTCCAGGGCTGACCAAAAGGTAATGCTTATTATCCAGGGCATTGTGCAAATGATACTTTTTAAGGCATTGACAGGAGCCTTGAGAAACAGACCACCTCTCTAGGATGCCTCTTCCAGACATTGACCACCTTGTCAGTAAACAAACCCTTCCTAATATGAAGTTTGAACCTCCCATGATTTAGCTTTGAACCTTTCCCACTCATCCTGTCACTGGATCCCATGGATCAGCACCTCCATCTCCCCTTCTCTTCCTCAGGAAACTGTAGAGAGCAATGAGGTTGCCCCTCAGCCTCCTTTTCTCCTAGCTATACAAATCCAGATTCATCATCCACTCCTAACAGGACATGCCTTCCACATCTTCCACCAGCTAGACTGCCCTTCTCTGGATGCATCCACATACCTTATTATCCTGTTTGAATTGTGAGGCCCAGAACTGCACACAGTGCTCAAGATGAGGCCGAGTACAGCAGGATAATGTGCTCTTTTGATCGGCTGGTTACGCTGTGTTTGATGCACTCCAAAATGAAGTTTGCCGTTGTGGATGCCAGGGCACACTGCTGACTTATACTGAGCTTAGTGTCAGCCAGCACCCCCAGATCTCTCTCTGCAGGGCTGCTCTCCAGATACTCCCCTCTCACTTGTCCCCAGTGTTCCTCCATCCAAGGCGCATATTGCCCTGTGTTCCAATCCCTCTAGATCCCTCTGCAAGGCTTCTTGTTGCTTTAGAGTCAGCAGCCTCTTCCAGTTTAGTATAATCAGAAACTTACTAATGGTACATTCAACTCCTGCTTCCACATCATTGATAAAAACAGTGAACAGAACTGGCCCTAGAACCAAGCCCTGTGGAATAGCACTACTGATTGGCCACCAGCCAGAGGTAGCCCCATTCACCAAAACCCCTTCAACCTTGCCAAATGGGGACATTATTCGAACTTAATACTTCAACAAGACCACAAAACTTATCTACGTCACCCATCTTCTTCCATGTTCAGTTAACCAAGTTTCCTCTAACTCTCAAAGAAAGGACATAAAAGTAGCAAACTTCTGATAAAGAAGATAATATATAACTAGTGTAAAATAAGAAAGGCGTAGAGAAATATGACAGGAAATTAAGGAATATATCACAAATACAAATAAGCTTAAAAATGTTGACATAAATCCCATTATTTTTTCAATAGTTATTGCTTAAGCAAGACACTACTAATTTCCTGCCATTTTTTTAATTCATTCTGTCTTATTAATGTATTGTTTTAATTTTTCACTGGCATTTTTTGAATTTTTTTTTTTGTATCATCTTTTTTCATATTTTTCCCCTCTGTTAATCTGCTTCATTAATAGTTTTTTTGATTTGTTCTTTTTGCTCAGTTTTACTTCATTAATTTCTTTTCATTCTCCTTTGGGTTCTAGACAAACTAGATTATCTGTGTTTCTCGTCTTTTTTTTTTTTTTTTTTTCCCTTTGCATCCATTTGGTGTAGAGTCAATGCCCTAGCTGGAGCAAAAGGAAACAGTCTATCCCAAGCATGATGTAGTATTCTTAAGGAAGTTCTCTAAGACAAAGTATAGTCAAGTACAATTCTAATTTTTTAAGCCTGTATTTTGTAAATATTGAATGTAAAATGATAAGTGAATTATTGTAAGTAGATCACTATAGTAAGACAAGCAAATAAGATTGCTCAGTTAAGGGATTAAGATGCAAAAAGCTGCATGTCTCAGAACAGATAATCAGAACATGACAGCAAAAAGAATCCTTTAAATAAATCTGATAGATTTGATGGCTCTGTTGAATAGGTGCTGGCTTGTAAAGCTTTGCCATAAATGGACTCTGAATTGCTTTTCCTCCTGATTTTTTTTTCTTCTCTGGAAAGACCAAACTTATTTTTATTTCTGGCTTGTCTTTTTCTCCTGAAAAAAGACACATTTCTCTAGTTCTTTGTGGCAAAAGGGTACTTTATATGTTTGCATTAGACTATATCCTTTACAGCATTAATGTCATGATCTCTCACCTTGCATCATTAGGAAGGATGAAAAGAAATCACTGTAGTAATATTGGCATGTGTTTTTCAGTCACATTTTATCACTTTCCATCACTGCCTGTCTTGAAAGTAGAGATAACAAATTGTACTGGAAAGAACTGTCCTCTTAGTGTTTCACTTAAACAAAGCATGTTTGGAGGAGTTTACTCTTTACAGATATTGATGCTTCTTACAGAAAGAGCAAGCTTTCAATAACCCTTAAGAATACTCTAGTAAGGCTCTCCTAAACAAAGACTGAATTTAGTTATTTGCACCCTTGCCATAACTGTATGCGAGCTTTTTTTTTTTCCTGAGAAATACCGAATGCTGTACACCTTGGTAGGCTGATGCTGGTACATAAGTTCCTCTCTTAGCAGGATTTGAAGTTGATTATGGAGTGGGTACAGTGTGAGTTTTGATTACAATTAGCATAACTCACAGAAAACCTAAGCCAGTAATGTTATCTGTCGCAAAGCTCGGGGCGAGGGGGAAGTGGGGGGGCACATTATCCTGCAGCACATGTACCTGTTGCATTTGTGCCTAACACATCCTTCTCCTTTGGGGCCCTTGGGACACGCTTTTTCCCTGGTGCAATCTATTTTAGTCCACTGCTCATGGCACGCAGAAAACTTACCACCAGATCTGGCGTTAATACACACTCGTGTCTGCGGTCTCAGTGGAAATACCAAAGAATCCAGACATGAAAACCAAACTTCACAAAGCAGTAGAAAATACTTAATAAGGCGCAATTCTACACAGGCAGAAGAATGGAGCAGATGATGAAATATGGGGTTTTTTTCCCACCTTGTGCTACTACTTGTTACCATTGTTACTTCTCTGCTTTTTGAAGGGAACTGAGTTACTTTCTCACTACTAGAAGTGGACCCTCTAGAACAAGAGCATCGTATGAACAGGCTAGCATACGGAAACTTGGGCTGAGTTTTACCATTGCAAGGGCTTAATAAAGGACTTTATTAAGATCTCCAGATGTGTCATCTTGACGCTATACAATCACAGCCAAAAATTACGTGATATCATAAAATTAATAGCATGGAACTACATGGTAACATGCAGTACAAATGCTTTTGTATTCTACACCGAACCTGATGTTCCTTCCTATGGAAATAGTTTTCACATTTTGAAACTGCTAGACATGCAAATTTATAGCCCGGTTATAATACGAGACTGCACCCGTCAGTGGTCACAGCTCAGCAGTGGAGTGTAGCACCGGCATGGGAAATGAAGGTGCTCAGCACCATCCTAGCTCACGCCACAACGCAGCATTCGCAGTTGCCACTCTCAACTGCTTACAAAAGTTCAGTCTCTTATATTTTGGCTCTGTATTTCCTCAAAACTTCAGCTGACTGAGCCTCAAGAAAAACATACTCTAGGATTCTGGAGGACAGAAATACCAAGGTAATAAAGGGCTACCTCGCTAAAGCAGGTGATAAATCAATCTATCAGCATTTTTTACACTTAAGTAGACATATGACATTAAAAAGTTACGTATGTTTAATTTAATGTAACAAGCAACCTATTGCTACTGGGAATTACTGCTCAGAGAGACCCCCCTCCTCCCCACTCCCATACTCTTAACTGTCGAGTAAAACTGAAGATGTGGGATTCTCCATAGTGTACGCATATTTCTCTACTGAAGTTTATATACTCAGGACAGTTATTCATAGTTTCTGAATTCAGTTACTGGAGACAGAATGCAGTAATGAAATCTCATCTGAACTGGCTGTGCACTCACTATCTTGGATGATTTCAAGGTCAGTAAGACAGAAGTGATAAATGAGTTGCAATGACTCAAAACCAATAAATCCTGAGGTCCAGATGGGTTTTATCCAAGGTTGTTAAAGATACTAAGAAAGAAAAATGTAGACTGGTGGCAGTAATCCTGGAAAATTAGATTATTGTGAAGAGGTTTTGGAAGCTACAGGAGAAATAAAACTGACATACAAAAATGTAGTAAGCAAAAATATACAAAGTTACTTAAAATGCATGCAAAATAAATACAAGCAATTTGCACCCACTATGAAAACACCTGCTAGAAACACGCGTTAGATAATAAATAAACCCCTGCAGAAGATTAGACTTAGCTAAAGCCATTCAATGGCAAGCTTTCCTCACTGAAAAGGAGACGCCCTCCTCACCCTCACCCTCACCCTCACCTCCCCACCCCCATTTTCAGCCAAGATCATCATCAACTGCTTCAAGAGAAGTCAGTTAAACCCTGCCACTGACACTGAAAGCAAGCTGTCTAGGACTTTCCAGGATATCTCCAAGAAAATGTGTTAATAAAAAGAAAGAGGAGGACCTTTGCACTGCTGTTTGATTTTCTCTGTCAAATTATATTGGATTTCTAGGAAAGAACATTTTAACGGTTTTAGGAGTCTATGTATTCCATATATATAACACATGGGATATCACAGGGAAAGCCATGTGGTTTTTTAGCATCATCTACCGTATTTTCTTGTGTAGGTCTTATTAGATCTAACAGCAGTAAGATTCTGATATTTTTGAGTGATTCTGATAGTCTTTGATAATTATTTTCTGTAATCGTGGATAGTAAGAAAGAACCTAGCAAATTACAGAATGATTCCCTGATTGTTAGCCCACCTAAGGAATGGCAAGCCCTGAAATCATGTGAAGGAAACTAATGAGAAATCTTTAGGTACATGGGAGGGATGAAGTAAACCCTGGAAATCTTGGGAATCTGCTGACGGTGGGCTGATGGATGCTGAGGATTCTCAGGACTCAATGAGGAGACTGGCAAGCTAGTAGAAACAAATGAGAGGGGCTGGGGTTTTTGGGGTGTTGGTGATTTGGTTTGGGTTCTGTCTTGCTTTTGCTGCTCTCTAGGTTTTATCCTATGTTTATGTAAAATTCTGTTGCTAAGCCAGGATAAGTCTCCTGGGTCTGATACACTCCAAAAGACCTATCTTGCTCTGCAGTGTGTTCCTTTCAGCATCTAGCTGTTGTTTTAGTGTGTTAATATGATGTCCTGGTGTGAGCAACACAGGACTAATTTCTTTCCTAATGCTTGGGAAAGCTGTATTTGTGTAAGACTCTAGTGTCTGAATTAGCGAAGATATTTACTGTACAGCCAGCTACGGTGTGTGGGTTTCAAGGTCTCGGTGTTTTCAAGCTCACCAGGTGCAGGGATGAGGAGGAGTGAGACTCGGGCACTTGACCCAAGCTGGCCAACAGGATTATTTCATACCATGAACATCACATTCAACATAAATTGGAAAGTCTGCTGCGAGCTTGGGGGGTTCTCCCCCTTGGTCGTGCTCTCCCCCTTGATGGCTCCCCCTTGATGGCTCTCCCTTGATGGTGGCAATCCAGAAGACTTCTTGCACCGGTGCCGGATGCCTGAGGCCTTCCCTTCCTGCTGAAGCTGTAGCGCTCGCAGTGTCCGACATTTGCTGTCCACTGCTGGGAGTGCACAGCTTCCAACTGATATAGTTGCCCGAGTATAATCCTTGTACTGTACACTCGGGTATCGGGATCAATATGGGTTCCTTTGTGTTAGTACTGTTAATTATCCAGTTCTATCCTATTCAATCTGTTTATCTTCCAACCCCTGGGTTTTCTTGTTTTCTTCCCGATTCCCCTTCCTGTGTGGGAAGGGGTCATTGGGTGACAGAATAATTGTCTAAGCGACAATAAATTGTTATGAGTTTTCTCAAACCAGAACATATGATAAGACACAAATTACACTGACAGAAAGAAATACAGAGGAAATGGGCAGTACGGAATATGAATGTGGTATTTAAGGGAAAATATTTATGGTAAAAGCTAGAAACAACAGGAGGAAATTTAGAATTCATCAGTAATTAGAAAAATCCTGGCAATATTATAGACATGAGAAATGGGGGGCTGTTCTTTAAGGGGACGAAAAATAGAGATGATATACAGTGATGAGGTATTGTTCACTCAGACAAAAACCAAAGAGATAGATACTAAATATCATCTGCTAAAGTAGTTTTGCAAATCAGAGGTTTCAGACAAGATGTACCCGGAAGTTTCAACGTGGTTAGCCTTGGTAATTTCTGCTACACTGAACGAGTGGGGAAAGTCCAGGTACATGGAAAAAAACTTAAGGCAATACTGCTAAAAGGTTATCAGAGCACACAATCCAGTGGATTAGAGGTTTAACTTGAGAGTTAACTGAAAGTAAGCAATTTAACAGATGATACAGATTTCAAATAATGAAGACTTTCTCAGTGATATAATTAATAGTTTGCGTAGTTATATATTATACATACTATATAATTAGTTCTAGTTGATATATTTATGTAGAAAACTTTGTCAAGCACTATATTTTGTGGAACTGATGAATAAAAGTAACTGCACATGTAATATTTCAGCACCTGTAAGGCATCTGATGTCATACTGCGTAATACTAATCAAAAGATTTAACAAAATGTAGTGTCCATAAAGCATAGTATATAGATTAAATTTGGCCAACTGAAGGACGTCAAAATTCAGTGTTAATGGAACTTTTTTACTGAATCTTACTCTGAGGTTTATTTTTTCTAATGAAGCCCTGCAAAGATCAGTACTTACTAAGGACTGGTACCGATACTTTCATGGCTCATCAGGTAGCAGCCTGGATTTCATGTGTTCAGACGATGCATAACATCTACGTGCAAAGCATCTAGAGCATACAGCAGGATGAGAATTGCACTTGGAACTGCACAAATCAGAAAGATTGTGGGAGGCAATCATACCACTATAAAATCTCCTTGTGAGTCTACATACAAAATTGTGGCAAGAATAGGGAGATTATAGCACTGTTTAAATGGCCCAACTGAGATTCTTGAAGGCGTGTCTTACAATTTAAGCAGCCTAGCGAATGGAAAGCTGAGAGGGGGGGGCGTCCTGATAGTATAGCGTTGCCAACTTTCATTTTAAAAAGGGCATAGGATGTTGAATGAGACTAAAAGTTTGACTATACCTGTAATTATCTCAAAGAATGCAACAAATGCAGGTGGAAAATATTCCAGGATATAGAGTACAACTTCCCTTTTTTGAAGTGATAATGCAAGTTATAATGTGCTTATTTAAACTGTCCATGAATTGATGTTTATGTCCTTTGGACTATTTACTTTATCCTCTTGATATTATGTAGTTAATGTCTTTACTTTGCCTTAGCTATTTTAATCTGGTATAGCTTCAGGTTTTTGATGGGCTTAATTACGAGAAAATAAGATTTTTTCAAAAGTTAAAAAAATACATTACTGTAAAATGACAAAAAAAAAAGGTAGAGATTCAGGAGTATTTCTAATGTCTGAAATTCAGTACATCTTTTGAAAATGTATTAAATGCCAACATGATAAAAGAATATAACAACTAAAATACTTTAGTGTAGACGAAGTGTGAGAACAGGTAGAGAGATGCATCACGTAAGAAACTAGGTTCTGAACATGAATAGATTTTTATTTCCTTGGAAGAAGTCTGATAAAGTTATTTCTTTGTCACAGTTGGAATATGGCTTAGGATTCATCTAGCAGTTGCCCAGTAGCATCCCTGTAGTCCTTAGGAAGGTCTTGCCAAGTTCAAGGGACCTTGCCTTCCCCAATAAACGAAGTTTCCTTCCTGTAAAATACTGCAGGTCATTGTCAGGAGATCGATAGGTAAATAAAAAAGTGCTTGGTGTATCTTACTACAACAAAGTTTTTCCTCCATTGCAGAAGAAATCAAAGGTAAAAATCACTGAATTAACTTTACATTTATGTATAATAAATTCAGAGCTGTGTTAGCTGTATGAACTTCTACCAAGGGGATGAAGAGATTACTCTGAATATGCTCAAATATGGATGATGTCTGTCCTCCCTGAACTGTATAAAACGGTGTAAGGACATGCTATCAAAAAAGCACTATTAAAATGCTTAACTTANCAATTTATTTACTAAAATAATAATAATAAAAGTTTAATAAAAACTAGCTATGATTTCTTTATGTAATGCCTGTAGAATCACAGAATGGTTTGGGTTGGGCAGGAGCTCAGGAGGTCTCTAGTCGAACGTGCTGCTCACAGCAGGGCCGGCTCTGAGGTCAGACCAGCTTGCTCAAAGCATCCCCACCCTGGCGTGCAGCCTTAAGGGATGGAGCCAGCACAACCTCTCTGGGCAATGTGCTCCACTGCTCAGCTGCTCTTTGGGAGAAATTTTGTCCTCATATCCATGTCAGGGATCGAAGCATCATTATGCTAATAATCTGCATGCAAATAATCTCTCCTCTGAGAAACGCTTATTGCTTGCTATTAAAATTCTCACAATGAGTTTAATACATGTTGTCCCTGAAAGCAGAAGACCAAAGCTGGTTATGCTACTTTGGATAGAAATAATCGTAGTAGCAGACTTAGTTCACAGATGCAGTGGCAGCACAATAATTTTGGTAAGAGCTAAAGTCCATGCCAGGGATCAGAGCACCATCGTACTAATCAACTGAACAAAGACAGTCTCCGGTCTGGAGCGTTCCTGTGGCCTGTCGTTACAGAGGAGAAGAGGGAAGGATGCCTAAAGTGAATGTGGGCCTTCCTGGGAAGCCAACAGTAGCAGGGAGCTGTTCCTTTGAAATGGCTGCGGTGTGCCTGGAGAATTGGTTCCTTCCTGTCCCTTGGTGGAGAACTCAAGCCTTGCAGGAAGCAGGGAGCTCAGGGCACCCTTAGTTCTGAGTGACTTCTGAACAGCACAGTGTAGCAGAAGTAGCTTCTGCCCACCTCTTTTGTTAATGCCTGTTGTGTCTTGCTCTGCTACTGCAAAGGCCTCTTTCTTTAAGAGGCCAATACTGCCTTTTGTTTTTCTCTTTACAGTCAAAATTTTCAGTGCTACTCTCTGGCTTAATATAAAGATGTTTTTTACCCAGATACTGCTCTTAAGCTTGTTACTCGTAAGCCTGAAAGAGTTTGAGTTCATTTGTCTTAAGCTACCTAAAAGATATTTCATTATATGTAACGATCGTTCGTTGAGAACTTTAACCAAATTTCCCCTTTTATTTTGGCTAGGATGATAAAGGCAACAAAAGAGCTGCTCAAACTTTTTCATATACTGAAACAGAACTCCATTAGAACATCTCTAACTGCCCTATATCTTTACCTCTTTCTGTGTATGATGAACAGAGTCACAACCATCACCGTCTTTTCAGGTGCCAAAGTCTCCTTACAAGTAATTTTGCTAGACTGAGCTCTAACTATATAAAGTAGGGAACTGTGAATTCAAAGTATTAAATTTGTAATTCCAATTAGAAATAATGATTGCATATTGTCAGAAAAAATGTAGTATTACACAAGGGGGAAACTGAGGAAAAGATTGGATACATGTGTTATGTTGTTAGATAAGCAAGACAACTATTTTGTAATAGCGGTAATGAAATTTGCAGTGGTAGAAAAACATTTTCATTTTGTACTATGTTTAAATTGCTATTTTTACCAATACCATAAAGAATGATAATATTAGAATAAAGGGGTGAGGAAGTTTGAATTTGAGTTGCATTACATCAGCAAATGAAAAAGGCTTTAAAATACTTTTCTTTAGCCTACTATAGATTTAATAATTCAATCAACATCAATAAGAGGCAGACCCATGCAATCACACCTGTGAACTTCTGCTCTCAGTTCTTCCAACATTATACGTGTAGTAACTTGTATTGAAGAACATTTTTGTTTTCTAGACAAAGCAATATATCTATAGCTCATTGACACTGTCTTTTTCCAGCAAATAAGAATTAATTGTCTGTTGACTTCTGGCAGAATGTTTTGTACTTGCTTTTTCCTCTCCTTTCTCTGTACCTTGTTTGTATAGATACTACTCGCAAGTCTGAAGGAAAGCAAGGAAAATAATTTGGGTTACCTGTGATTTGTGATTTAAATGAGCAAGGCTCTGGGCTAGTTGCAATTTTTAGTCATTTTAATTTTGACGACAGTATGTAGAAAGAAATGTAATATCCTTTGTGTGAATGATGATTTAATGGATTTTACATTTAATAGGAAATACATCCACTTTTAATACTGGAAAGTCCAAATTCTGACTGTTTTCTTCTTTGTTTAAAACAAATAGTTGAAAGTAAGAGACAGCATTCTGCATGAAAACACTCTTCTACCAAAAAGTCTCATGCAGACATTATCACCAGTGCCATACTACCACTGATGGTAGATCATTGTAACATCTTTTTATGGAGATCAGTGTAAATTTGATTCAACCTAACTGTGTTTGAAACAGTGGGCTGTTTGTTTGGGGTTTTTTAACATTAGCAATTTAACTACTTCTTGGTAAAGTAAAGCTCTCTGAAGTTTTAAATCACAGGTTTTTGGTACATCACATGGAAGAGAATCCAGGAGGTTCCGTACTGTCTTTTTTAAATGCCAGGAAAATCTGGAAATTAAATTAATGACATTTTCCAACAGCACATGTTACATTGCAGTTACAAAAAGAAAGGAAATAGATTTATCTCCTTTTACTCATTTAAAGAAATGTTTCAAGAATAAACCTTAATTTAGTTTGAGATTCTTCCCAGAAGAATGAAAATATATGAAGTAATGTTTTACAATTTTCTTGATACTTTCATACACAGGAAGACAACTGTTTATGCCAAGACAACGATGGATGCAATCCTGTGGATATAAACCTTTTAGAAAATTTTGGCTACATAACTATTATCTTGAAAGCAAACTAATGGGGGGAGGCTATATTGTTTCTCTACTTCTTGTTATCTTCCCATTTCTCTACTGAGATACTTTTCTAGATGACAGATACTGTTTATGACATGTGGAAAGAATTAATCTGCTTTTGCTCAAGTGTGTGTTTCAGGTCAGCCAGTAACAAGATGCAAAGGGTGCAGGGTGTGGGGGAGGGCAGCGGGCATACTTTCCTGTGAGAAGTGTCTAAGATTAGAGCCATGAATTGGTCCCTTGGTACTGGAGAGAGCATAAAGGACTATTTTAAACTGGGCATCTAACTTTGAAGCCATACAGCTAAATTTAAGACAGAAGTTTATTTGTATACTATCCTTAAAGTGTCTTCCATTACTTGAGCTCCTTTATAAACTAAATTAACTTCTCAATAACAACTGTAAGCTGTCTTTCCTAATGCTAATTCCCTAATTCTGCGGTCAAAATGGGACAAAAAATTTTGATGTTACATTGATGCAGTTGGGAATATGTTGAAGTAGCAAACACAGCAAGTGCCAAATGTTCTAGCCTTGAGAGTAATTTGCTGCCTATCGAGAGATTTGGCTATAGGAAATAGTCAGGCATCATCTTACAGCATTTAGTTTGCTCAAAAAAAAACCCCAACTGAAAAAACAAAAACCCTGAACATGAATCTTGTATTTCTGATATTAAAGTATGTGAGACGAGATACAATAAAAGGCACTCTTTAGCCCTCCAACTTTATTTAAAAACCTCAGAACTCTGTTTCCGGGTTTCTTATTTTTCCACGCTCTGTCTTTCATCTGTAGATTATCACTTTTCCAAAGAACCACAGCTATAGTCTCCTTTTTGGTTCTAGTCTCCTGATTTAATCAAAGTCTTTGTCCTCTAAATTAACTCCAGTCCTGTTTCTCCAGTTTGTTTCCTTGGAATTCAGGCTGTTAGCGCAAGATCTGCAGGCATAAAATAAAACTTAGTTGCATGTTTTTCCCACCTCTTTTCTCTAACTATTTTCAGTAAGGTTGCCTTCCTGCCTGTCATTCAGGCCCATACTCTCGCCATCATTTGCAATTTGCATCCTTTACTCTACATATGATATTCCATCTCTGACTAAAAGTCATGTTCTGGCTGTCATCTCGCATGCCAGTGATGACCACTCACTCTTTCTAGCGCTTTAAAATGCAATATATATACAGATTGCTAATACAAAGATAAATTTCTTCTGTTGTTTCACTGATTCCATATCCTCTATTGTATCAAATACAGGTTATGCGATCTTACTTCCTAAGACTCTTGCAGTGACTCCTCTTTGGGATCAAGAGACTGACTGTTCTCTGGCCTGTGGAACAAACCTTCAGCATGCTTAAAAACTTGATATATTTCTGCATCTTTCTTGCTCTTTTCCTCTTTTGAAAAGTAAATCCTGAAGGTATCTGCAAAACATCCTTCCCCCCCCCCTTCATATTGCTCTGTATTTTTTAGTAAATGGCTATGCCACATGCACAATTAATCCATCTGTCAAGCTTACCAATATTTCTTCTGTGCAGTCTCTCCTAGATAATTCCTGTCTCTTTTATGTTGATCCTAATATTTGGCCATCGAGAAACTTTAATTCATTTGTTTATCCCATGCTTGCAGAACACAGTCCTGATCCATTAATAAAGCCCCTAGATGTCACTGTAATAATATAAAAAACAGTAAAAATTGTAAATAGTAGCGGAATTGTTTTAAAATTAAACTGATCTTCAATGACACTCAACAGGTTAGCGAGAAAAAAGGATGTTTTGTAAGTTGTTGAACTTCACGAATATTATACAGAGGTTGTGTTCCTTCTGCCTTTGGCATAAGGAACCTGGTTAAAAAGAAGATTCTAGAAAACACTTCCACAACAGCATTGTGTCAATAAAGATAACTGAACTACAGTATAATAAAAAGGTATTTTATAATGTGAGTAGGTGTCCATCCTTACCATACTCTAAGTGGCCTGAAGCACCCTCATGGGTTCAAGTACAAATTTTGGTCGACTGTTTGTTAAAGAACACTTTTGTTTGGCAACAGACCTTTGTGAGTCCCTTCAACAGTGATTTAAGAGAAGTTTTACTACACTGTGTTTACAAACAGGAATTGTTTTACCAATTGTTAGAGCACAGCCATCACTGGCAAGATCCCGTACAGAGCGTGGAAGGGGTGAATGTTTTGAACAAAGAAAATACATTGAAATCTACCTTCTTTCCAAACTGGTCTGTGATGTGCAAAGGTGATTTTTCACTTTGAAAAGTTTTTAACAGGTTCAACCAAAACAGCATATTCTGCCCTTCTTCTGTTATTCTAGTCACTCCCATCTCTGGATGGGTTTCTGAATTTTCTCAGGCTGGGAAGATGGATATTGGATGCTTTCTACTGTCACATTCACATACATTTTCCACTACTGAAAGTCTCTTTTAAGGTCTGTGCCAACGAAAATCAGTGGAGAATGTGGCTTGGTTTTAGCTCCTGGTCTGAAAAGCTCTGTCATGGTAGTTTTAGAAGTCATTGCTCTTATTCTGTGCAAAGTACTTTCCAGGCTAAAGTAAGTATTTTCACATTTTCTTTGTTCAGTTTTCTTAGCTCTAACTGGGAAGTTGACATCAAGTCTTTCTAAAAAAATATTCACATTTTACATATATAAAACCGTGTTTGTGTATTTGCACATATATAAAAATATAAATATGCTTTCTTCCTAAGCAAAGGAGAACATCTAAGAGAATAAATCTGTTCATATTTTTGTGTGTGCAAGCTGAAAAAAAATCAGAGGCTAGGTTTCCTAGATTGTGAAAAAAAAAAAATCATAAATATGATGCTTGAATTAGCAAACACGGGTTTTTGATTTTAAAATGTCAAAGGCAAGTTAAAACAGAGTATCTGGTCAAAGAGATCTATGACTATTTTTCTCTGAATGCAAAACACATATGCAATCTGTGAAATGTTCTACCGTAGGCTGAAGGGGAAAGGGGTGTAACTAGCATTTCCTTTTCAGTCTGAAAATTTACAGGAATGCAACAGCACATCTGTATGGAATTAGCATGGCTTCTCTCCCTAATACATTGAGATTCATGTGACTGCAAACTTAGAGTCTATAATCTTGAGTCCAGATTTGTTTTACCTAATAAAAACATCAGGACTGATTGAACCTTAGGGTCTAATATTTAAAAAGACTAAAATCGTAATTTTAAGAAAATAAAAATAAAAGCAGACAGTTTCATAGTATTTTTAAGCCCTTGCGTCTTTAGATATCTGTTTAAGAGTCTGTGTGCAGCAGGCTATATACCAAGCCATGTACCTATATTTGCAGGCACTACGGCTGGGTTTGAGACTATGAGTATACTCAGAAAAAACCTTCTTTTTGGAAAGCCACGTTACAAACATTTCTGCTGACTGCCAGTTTTCTTATGGAATTCGCATTGGTGTATGACCTATTCTTTTTCCTTCCATTAGTCTATATGAAGGGCATGCTATATATAACATGCCATAATTACAATATGCTGGCATAGTGCTGCTGAAATAAGTTAATACAAAGTTTGAATTGTTCTTGGTATATGTAATGCCATCACAGATTTTTCAGGCATTCCATAATGATTCTACAGAATATATAGGTAGTATTCTATATAATATTACATATTAGAATTTCGTAATAGAATATATAACAGCTATTTCTTTATGTGTTTTGAGCATGATCAGAGTTTTATATACCACGATTATGCTGATTTGAACCTTACATAAACTTTGCACCCATCTTTTTCAATTTGCAGCTGAGTGAAAATTACCAGCTTTGCCTTTCATAGGTATGTGACTATACAAAGGAACTGCCATGATAGTACTTTAGCAACTTAACATTTGCATGTTTACAGCATGCAACAAATCACAGTCAGTCTGCCTATATTTGTATTCCATAAACCTATTTCAATTTGGTAAAAATAAAGTTTGGCTTTAGTATGCAAAAACAATGATGCCACATCCATCAGAGGAGAAGAACACATAACCAACACAATAGAAAATTGATTTTTATTCATTTCTTGTGAAGAGTAATTTTTATTTAGGTAATGCTACTGCTTAGTTAGGGGCTTATCAGAGATTCTTGGCTCTGCCATCAAGATTGCTTTACTTTTGTGATTCTACAGATGAAGTAATATTTAATAAAAAGAGAGAACATAGGCTTTAAGCAGTGATAAAGCCAGAGTACCAGTCAGTACAAAATTGCACCATTTACACTGAACTGAAAGCACGGCTGTACCTCTTAAATACTCTCCCAGTTCATCCTTGTTGTATTTAGTTAAAACTTTTATCTTCATGTGGGCAGGGAGAAGCATTGGAACATAGGGCAGATCATGTTAAACATGATCTCCAGTTTTTCAGATTCCTGATTTGTGGTGCAACGTTCATGTGCTTGTAGCAGCAGCTCCTAGAACTTCACTACTGGTTTAGACAAAGAAAACTGCCTCAGTTCACAACGTAAGTGTGGAGATGTTGTGGACATACTGCATAATATACATTACGTATGCTTTTAGATAGATGAATGGCTACAGGAATGTATATTTGAACATGTCATCTCAGTGAGATTTTGGATACTTGAATCCTCTCTTTTTAAAGATGTTAAAAAGAAGCTGAGTCAGAAAATAATGCTTAAAGGACCTTATAGAAGAATCAATATTTTAAATCATATAAAATTATTATTTGAATAACTAAACCCATATAGTTCAGGAACTAATGCCAGATGACACTTCTCATGAGCAACTCAGCCCTTTTACGTGCTCCACCTACAGACTCCTCAGGGCAGAGTTTCTAGAATGAAGACAAATCAAAGTAATTATAACTATAGCCTTCTTCCTGGAATCTGGGAAGTACTGCAGCAGCTATATGCTTTGTTTCATAGACAATACAGAACATCCAAGAATCTCTGTTGTGTTTTGTATTTCATTTAAGCTGACTCATTTTAAAATAGACACAGGTGTTTGAGCTCTACAAAGGGATGGCTTTCACCTCCTGTTTAATTTAAGACATTTATACAGATCTTACTTCCATTGCTAGTTCTTGCATATAAAATCTGATTAGCCTTTTCTTCAACTAGGGGGGAAAAAAAAAAGAGATTGCTTAATTTTAGGGTTTTTTCCTCTCTTGACTCCTTCCCTCTGATGATAGATTTTGGAGCTTAAAGTAGAATTTCCTTTCTAGTAAATGAGATGCCTAAATTACGAAAAATTCACTTTTGTTTTTTCTCACTTAAAAAAAGGCAAAATCAGTACAGAGGGGTCCACCCAACCACTCCCATGCTAAAAAAACCAAATCCCCAAATAATATGAGGTTTAACTGGCCAAAGAGGGAAATCAGTCCTGGAAGCATGTGCCTTGTTTACATTTTCATATGTATTATAAAGGTGCCATCTTAAAGTCATGACTAATTTTCTCAAGAATCAAACATTCAAAACTAGGTTATCTTTTTGTAGATGCAGCTTTGTAGCATTGAAAGATTTTTTGTTTAATTGCAAGGAACAGTTCTCTTACAATGTATTTCAGTACTGTGATGGCTCTTTTGCTTTTTTCAAATTGTTGTTTTATATCTTAAGTATCTTCCTGGTTATGTCTTATAAGCCCCACTTAAGGGTTTCCTTTCTTCTTTTCAATATCCCTTATTTAATGCATACAACTTTTTTTCATCTACTGTGAAAGAATTACTTTGAAAGCACTGCTAAAATAATTTTGAATTTTATAAATTATAAACATGCAATTCTGTGGGATGATTGATATATATGTTGTGTTTGTGAGTGACTTTATGTTGAGGTACAATATCTGAGGTCTTAACTGTAAAGCAACTATAAGTGAATTAGTCAAAAATATGGATCACAATTCCTTCTTAAATGGTTGTCATACCCTTTACATGCATTAAATTCTACAGTTGAGCACAGACATGGAAGAGATCATAACTATTTACTTTCTGTTGTTGTTGAGAATAAATTCTGAGTTGGAATATGTTAGTTTTCTTCGTTGTGCGTACTAGTTTTTATTTGCTGTTTACCAAACATATATACCAAATCAGTACATACATTTAAAGACGGGAAAAAGGAAATTAGGCCAACTAATCTAATTTCCTGGCCTGAAATAATGCTGAAAAAGAAATAATTCAAGTTTCCATGTGAAAACAAAAACATCAAAAACAGCCAAGAGAGACTTGTCAAGAGCAAACAAGACACAGGCAGATAACAGGGCATCTGGACAGGAAAAAAAAATAGATGCTTTCTACCTGATTTTAGTAATGCTTTTGAAACAGTCTCAACTGACAAGCAAGAAATCACAGTCTAGATTAAATTACTCAGTAAATATACAATTGGTTAAAGAAAACATACTAGAGAAGTTATCAATAGCGTATTGCCAAGGAGGGAGCAAGTACTATGTGTCAGTTTCAGACAGCCTTGGACCAATTACTTTTCAATATATTTTATTAAAGAGCAGATGATAGAAAATTTACTCCATTTGCAGATTAATGCCAACCTGGAGGGAGCACAACTACACTGTAGGACAGGATTAGAATTCAAAACGGTCCGATAAATGAGATAAAAGAAAAGGTTAAAAAAAAAAAAAGAGAGTATGCAGCTCAATAAATTGAAATGTGTTTTACCGTTTAGGTAGCACCCTTGTAGAAACAGATTGGAGTATTATAGAATAACATAAGCTGAAGTAAGTAATAATGTCAGTACTGTTTTGAAAAATACAAGTACCCTGTGGTTCATAAACATTATTGATTTTAGGCTGTAAGATAAATTAATTACTCCCTCCTCTGTGATCAGCTTGGGCACAGTCTCAGCTAGACAATTCTCTTGAGCTTTGAGCACCTCACTTGAAGAAGGAGGTTGGTCCAGTAGAACGAATCAAGGCAACAAGGGTAAGTGAAGATCTGAAAAGCCTGAAAAAAGACACACACTGGTTTAGTCAGAGAACAACAAATAAAGGACAGAACGATCATCTTCAAACATGAAGCACAGAATATGATGCTGAAAATAACAATTTAATTGGAGAGAGGTGTTTAATGCAGAAAGTAGGATTCCTATTGGATGTTCGGAAAACTCTTCAGTGGTAAATCAATGGCATCTGTAGCAGATCACCTGCAGCCCTGCAGAATTCCTGCACTTGAGGCACAGGTTAAATGGTCAATTCGTAGGATACTCGTTGTACTTGGGGTTTCTCTGCTTTACAGTAGAGAGGATTAATCACATGACTTTCCAAGGTCTTTTTCAGAAACACTTATTAAATGCTTCTGTGGTGAAGATAGCTGAGAAACTTATCAAATGAAGGCTTGGCTCTGAATGAAAAGTTGAAGATAGGGAACGTGCGTTAGATCCAGTGGGGAAGAGGCAACAGCTGAAAAGAGTCAGAGAGAGAGAACTTCTGCAGTTAGAAATACTTCCGTCAGCAGTAATCTCAAATAGCTTTACATAAGGTAACAGCAGAAAAGAGGAGGCAGCAATACATAAGGTGCAAAATCAGACCCACAGAATCATTTTTTAATCTGGGTACACATTACAGCTTAAACGTGTACTTCTGGGGAGAGAGAGGACATAGTAAAGGATGACTTGGAAGTTACAAAACTAAGCAACACAAGGTTTACAAGATTTGTGTTGTTTTGGGGGGGTTATTCATGGAGGAAGAGGAGGATTGATTAAGAGGACTCATCCAAAACCTCAATTTTCACAATGTTTATTTTAACACAACAACTAAACATTCACAGGAAGATGTCAGAAAAGTCAGGATGACATGTTAGACTGGGTGCAGGAAAACAGTTTATCAGAAATGAGCGGCATTTACGAGCCATCAGCATACCAATTCACTCAGATACCTCAGTTCTTACAGAACCTGAATTCCACTCTGGCCTGTTTTCCATAGAATTTAGTATGTGGGAGCCTAGGTTCTATTGGGAATCAACAGGTATTTTGTAATTTGCTTTATTAACAGAGGAATAAAAAGAGTAAAGATCAAACTTCACTTCACAGGCATTCTATTCAACATGTTTATAACTTCCCAATTTAACATTTTCTAGTATTTTCCTATTTCTCAGTCTGCTCTACCACATTTTAAAAAATATCCATGTTTAGAATGGTCCAGAACAGTGGTGGTAAGAAGTCAGATGAGGGCACTTGTCCTACTGTCAAAATAAGGTATACCAAAAAAATATTAAAAAGATGCACGTGTTTAACAAGTAAGGAACTTGTTTTTACAGAAAAGTCAGTTGTGCAGGTGGCACTTGAGACGTAATTAGAAAAGGAGGAAGAAAAAGCAAAATTCTTGAATGATTAGAATTTTTTAGTTTATTCTGGTCCCTTCCAACAAATTTTTATCAACTGAACCACTTTTTACCTAGACTGAAACCAGACCATCGGGAAAGAATTAGTCGAGCACTTTTTCTGTGGAGGAAGAAGAAGGTATTGCTCACGATGCTCAAAACCTGAAGGCTTCCTGCTATACTTGGTATGGCCAGGCACTCAGATACATTCCTTGCTACCAGTATAACCATGTGGAAGGACCAGCAAACACATCCTGTACCTATATATATATATAAGTGTTTAGATCTGTGAGCTGGTGACTCTATCACACTGTATGCTAAGGACCTAAAACTGATGTCTGGCACTTCACACTGAAAAGACAGGGCTGTGCTCCTGAAATGTACAGAAGCACAAGTGCACACAGTTGTAAGTATATCGTTTTTACCATAGCGTCTTAGCCATGAAACAAAGCAGCAACAAAAACCCAACCCAAACCAAAAATACTCAAAACAAACAAAAGAAGATTTATCCTACTGAAAACCTCTTTAAGACAAGTATAGTCTTTTATATCAAGTATGTATTGTAATTTATATGACTTACGCTTTCAGTCTACAGCCTTGGACAAACAGATGGGCCCAATACTGCAGCCTCTTTCATTAGCTTTAAGAGAAAACTTTCTTTAGGACAGGCCCAGTTTACAATACGTTCAACTCTTAATGCTGTGGAAGGAAAATAGCATGACAACAGTTTGGATAGCAGCATTCAGAAGAAAAAAAAAAGTTTTTTTTTAACCCTGACATTCTGTTGTCATTTATATTTTTAACTCCTGTACTGATCTAGCCATCCTCCATCGGGCACTTTTAAAGATTCAGAGTAATGAATCATGAATATTTGGAAATATTTTAAACTGGCAATCAAATGAGCCCATTGAAAGACATCATTTTTAGGACTAAAAGAAATTATTTACATCCAGGAAGTCTAGCTTAACTGGATCCTGCTTTAGCAAAGTGACAGCCCACATTTTGATTTTGTTTCCAAGTGCCTTTACTTAAAAATAACTCCCACCCTTATTTGGGAAGAAAGAAGTCGATCACATGGGAAAACTGTGGATTAAAAAATAATCTGTATTATGAGTTTTTCTCTGGGAATATTTATGTATGTAGATATACTATTACATGTTTCCTGAACACCCCCTATATATAACATTTTCAACTATTTTTATCAGAATTGGTCAGAGTTAAAGTGGAAGTTCAGCTGGAGCAAAGTAGACATTCATCCTTCTGCATCAGTCACATGATGTCAATATATCATGGCATCCTCTGTGAAAGAGGGGTCCTCTGGGATCATCAAATTCAAATGCTTTTTAAGAGTTGGCAGACACAGCCTATAACATCTTTCCCAAAGAAATCTAGGTTCACCCCAAAAGTACTTACAGTTTTAGGTTCTACTTTTTCTAATGCACAGTTGTATTCTTGCCTTATCTAGGAAAGTTTTCTAATTGAATCTCTAATTTGAATTATCATCACTTTATACTTTTTTTTTCTTCTTCTATTTTCCTTCACTGTTTTTGTTTGTTTGTTTTCTTTTTAAGAGAATTGCTGTTAGCTAAAGAACCTGAGCCCTTTAGCAGTGGTTTTCTTCCCCTGACCATACTAGTGGCTTTTATGTGCTGGTAATTTTAACACATCTTTTTCTAATGTGAATGATCAGATCATAATCATAATTTTAGACAATGTCTGATCAGTGTCTTCCACCCATAAAAAGTATTCATACTCCTCTTTCTAACAAAGTCTGCTTTGTTGGTAAATACTTAATCTGTATGCATATTTACAGGACCATTTGTATTGCAATCTTATCAGAATTAAGACTCCTTGCTGTTGAATGTTTTGTGGTTTTGTGTGCTAGTTCCTTTCAAAATTCTAGAAATATCTTACCTAGTTCTCTTCTGGTTTGAGCACAAACAGGGTCTCTGAATCTTAGAAATCACTTTACAAATCATTTGTAGCTGCTGACCATTTGCTTTTGTTCCTGTGCTCAATACCTACAGTTTCAAAGTAAAAACCAAACCAAAACCACTAAACAATAAAAAGTGTATCTTGGCTTTGAACCATAATTTTTTCCCCCTAATTTCTAGCCCACTCCTGCTGTGTAACTGGTTCACTTTTTTGGTTGTTTGTTTCACTGATCTTTTTTTTTCCCTTAAGATTTTCTTGTGTTGTCCTTTTCCAGATGTAGTTCTGTTTAACTTCTGGGAATTACTTCTTTATCTCCGTGCTTCCTGACATCCAAGGCCCTAAGCTTATCTCAGATGAGTTCTTTCCTTTTTATTCTTTGTAGCCTGCCTGCTTATTCTTTGCATTTTTCTTGAGATAGTTATTCACCCAAACAGGCATAGAATCGTTCTCTCTCCCTGGCTTTGTTAGGCACATCTCATTCCTGACAGCTTTAACAGCTTCTGTTTTGAAGAAACACCTAACATCACCTACACTCATGAGGTTCCTGAACTCTTCTACCTGGTTGTATTTATTAAATAGTTCCCTCATTAAACACTTCCCTCAATTTCTCAAGGTTTTATCGTTAAAGATTCAGATCCTTCCGTGCAAAATTGCTTTTGATAACCTTCCAAATTTAAACAAAACTAGCTTCTGATCAGTCAGAAGAAGATGGAGCCTCTAGCAGAGTTACCCAACCATCAAAGAAGGGCAGTGACTCAAGGAAGAGAATGGCTTCAGGACCTCTCACCAGTGGGTTTTATTTCAGAGTCAACAAAACGTGGCTCCTGCTTCTCATTCCTGGATTAGAAGTGACAGATAGTATGCACATGAAGCTAGAAGAAGCTGCCACATTTTTGTTGTTGTTGTTGTTTAGCTTTAAAACACAAAAAAAAGAGGTTTCCTGGTTGCCACGGTGTGTTTGGTGAGATGTTCAACCGCATACCTGTAATTCAAAGTGATAAATCTTCTCAGATGACAAAACCAGATTGCGTCCTGTTGTTATCAGAATGACCCACAGGGAGCACTCCGGGACCTTCAGCAGAGACACGTCTTCATTGCTTTTGTTTGCTGTTTACTGGTGGGTAACTGTTCGGCACGCCTAGGTAAATGCAATGGGGTTGGCCTGAAAAAGTAAGTACAAAATTAGCCAAGCTGGTTTTGTTTGTTTGATTTGGTGGGGTGTTTTGGTTTTTTGGGGGGGGGGGGGGGGGGGGG